>JAODAL010070958.1:0-15718 GCA_025379985.1 Phyllomedusa bahiana
CCGCAGCCCGGTTTCAGAATGTCAGGACGACAAGTCACCTGTGTTGATGATGATGATGACGACATTGCGGATCCAACGTGTCTTTCAGCAGAATTTGCTTGCGAGCGCTTCATCACTGGACGAGGAGGAAGACGATGGGGTAGTGTCAGTACGGGTCCCGCCTCAAAAAGGGAGAGGGCGGTCGCAGAAGTCCCGCTGATATGATTCCGTCAGCCACGGTCAGCGCAAACCCCGTTCCTCGCTTATCGCCGTCAAAAAGGTCCAGGACCTCTCAAGCCTGGGCCTTCTTTGAGCAAGCCTCTGATTCACCCAGCGATGTCATATGCCGCCTTGCCGTAAACGCATAATAGAGGCAAGAATCTTAGGTGTTAACCACCACCAACATGTCTAGTCACAATGCAGCGAATGCATGAGTTGAAATGGAGGCAACACTTGCCAAAAAAGGCCAGACCGACGCCGGCCTCCAACCACTGTCACACCCTCTGTCTCCGCCTCCTCCTCCTCCGCCACCACCAAGCGTTCCTCAGCTGCCATGTCTCTCAGAGTCATGATCAGGGATCAGCCTCCGCTTCAGCCTCCACCGTCGCCCGAGTACCACCAGCACCACCAGAGACCCATCCTACCCCTCTCCTTCCGCCAGTTTGACGACCTGCACGCCGTACAGCGGCCAGTCTAGCAGCCAGCCTTCTGTCTTCCAGGTTTGGGAGCAGAAGAAACACTTTAACCCAAACCATCCCAAAGCCAAAAGCCTGAATGTCGGCATTGCCAGGCTTTTGGCCTTGGAAATGTTGCCTTTCCGTCTGGTGGACACAGATGGGTTCCGCCACATCATGGTCCTCGCCTGCCCCCAATACCAGATGCCGAGCAGGCATTTCTTTGCCAGAAAAGCCGTCCCTGCCCTGGCCAGCCACGTGTCATCTAAAATTTCAAGCGCGTGGTCTGCATCTGTGTCCGGAAAAGTCCATCTCACCACCGACACATGGACTAGTAAGCACGGCCAAGGCCGCTATATCTCTGTGACAGCTCACTGGGTGAGCTGGGTGGATGTCTCTGGGGGTGACGGTGGCTCTCAGGCTCGGCGCACGCTCTTCAAAACCGCAGGATGGTGCAGAGCTCTTTCCCCCAAGTCCCTGGTGGCATCACGTGCCCAGAGAACCAGGCCGTGTGAAATTAATCTGTCTTGGAGACCGTCCACACACAGGTCAGGAGCTGTGGACGGCTCTCCGCAACGAGACGAGCGCTGCTGGGTGACAAGAACCTTGTGCCAGGCAAGGTGGTGTGCGATAACGGCGAAATCTGCTGGCCGCCCTTAAGATCGGTAGGCTGGAGCACATCCCTTGCCTGGCACATGTCATGAACCTTGCGTCCAGAAATTCTAAAGAGCTACCGGGTCTGGACTGCCTGCTGAGGAAGGCTCGAGGTCTAGTTCGCACTTCCGCCGTTCGCACCCTGCTTCGTCCCGCCTGGCTTGCGTTGCAGCGTCAGCTCGGCCTCCCCGTCAACCGTCTCATTGTTGACGTGGCAAACACCTGGAATTCCACCTCCACATGCTCCAGCGATTGTGGCAGCAGCGCAATGCCATTACGCAGTACGAAAGTGACACATGGCCTGACAAGCAGCGGTGCGGACCTCGGGGTGTTGAGCCACCGAGAGTGGAGGCAGGTGAATGAGCTCTGCAGCATCCTTGCCAGTTTTGAAGAAGCCACCAAAATGGTCAGTGCGGACAATGCCCTTGTCCAGCATTGAGCATTGTGGTGATCTTAGTTCTGGAACGATCGTTGGACCTCTGAAACAACAGGTCCCGCCAGCGACGGAGGAGGAGACGGACACAGATGCGGACCACGGAGCCTTTCTCTCCGTCAAATCCACAAGGCCCGACAGTTTCCAATTTTATCGGTCTTCATTAGGCAGTGGTTCGGGGTCCAGGGCTAGTGCAAGGCGCGCATCAGCTCTCAGGGTGCATCATCTCAGGCAAGTCAGGGCTGTGTTGAAGCTGTGCCGGAGGCAGCGGAGGAGAGGAGGGTAGGTATTCCTAGACACCGACGTTACCGACGTCCCTGCCTTGAAAGAGGTTGGCGCGAATTTGAGGCGGAGGAGGAAGATGAGGAAGATCGTTTGCTAGTGCCCCTCGACCCAGAGGCTTGGGAAATCAAGGCTCCATCTCTCACATGAGTGCTTGGATGCTCCATTTCCTCCAACATGATCCCGCATTAAGGCCATCAAAATGAACAACAGTTACTGGGTGGCCACCCTCCTGGATCCCCCGGTACAAAACAAAACTCAGCACTTTCCCTTCCACCCACCCAAAGAGAGAGTAAAATGCAGGAAAAGGAGACCTTGCAGATTGAACAACTGGAGACATCTGTTACGGCTGCTTCACGATCTTCAAATGTCACGGTGGAACAACATCAGCGACTAGACAGAAGTAGAGTGCCAAGTAGCCTAGCGGCAGCAGCAGGCAGGCAAGGTGGCAGAAGCCGTAATGGTGACCTCTGGCAATCTTTATTTACCACCTCACCAACGCATGCAATGCAGGGCACACATCCAACACAGAGACCAGCTTAAGATCATGGTGCACGACTATCTGCGTCTCAACACCGATGTTTTTGTATGTGTTTCGGACCCAATAGACTTCTGGGTATCCAAAATGGACGAATGGCCCGAGCTCGCTCGCCACGCCATAGAGGTGTTGTCCTGCCCAGCAGCCAGCGTCATATCTGAGCGGACCTTCAGCACAGCTGGAGGAGTCATTACAGACAAACGCATCCGGCTTTCCACAGATAATGTGGATCGTTTGACTTTCATCAAGATGAATCAGGCATGGATCTCTGATGATGTTGTGGCCCCAATTGCCGAGGTCACCGATTAGTTGCCGGTCTACTTCACATTCCTCTTCAAACAGAAATGGTCCTCTTGAAAACTTTTTTTTAAATGATCATTTCTTACTGCAATTTTTATTCTCAGTTCCCAACAGTTCATTTTGCTGGTTTTGCTGTGAGGAGACTGTAAAAGACAGCAAGGTTTCATGACAACACCGTATTCCATTTACTCACTTTATCTTTAGAAGTTTTCGCATTGTCAATGGTTTTGAGGTCATGTTGCTGTGAGATACAGCTATAATTATGGTCCTTTGGAACAGAAATGTGGCTTCTAAGTGGCATTTCTCCATCACAATTTTTTAATAGTGGCTGAGAAGTCATATTTATAATTTTTTGGGGTCATGTTGCTGTGAGATACAGCTATAATCATGGTCCTTTGGAACAGAAATGTGGCTTTTAAGTGGCATTTCTCCCTCACAATTTTTAAAATTGGCTGAGAAGTCATTTTAAATAATTTTTTGGGGTCATGTTGCTGTGAAAACAGCAATAATCAGGTCCATTTGGAAAGAAATGTGGTTTCTAAGGACATTTCTTCCATCACAATTTAAAGTGGCTCAGAAGGTCATGTTTTAATTTTTGGGGTCATTTGCTGTGAAATGCAGCTATACTACAGGTCCTATTTAAAAAAATTGTTGTTTCTAACAGACATTTGTTCTTCACAATTGTCAAAGTGGGCTCATGGGTCATGCTTTGAATTTTTGGGGGCATTTTGCTGTGACATGCAGCATACTACAGAGGTCCTATTATAAAAAAAATGTTTTTTTCTAAAAGACATTTGTTCTTCACAATTGTCCAAAGTGTCTCAAGGGTCATGCTTTGAATTTTTTGGGGCATTTTGATGTGACAGCAGCTATACTACAGGTCCTATTATAAAAAAATTTGTTGTTTCTAAACAGACATTTGTTCTTCACAATTGTCAAATGGCTAAAGGGTCATGCTTTGAATTTTTGGGGGCATTTCTGTGACATGCACTATACTACAGGTCCTATTAAAAAAAAATGTTTTTCTAACAGACATTTGTTCTTCACAATTGCCCCAAATGGTCAAGGGTCATGCTTTGAATTTTTGGGGCATTTTGCTGTGACATGCAGCATACTACAGGTCCTATTATAAAAAAAATTTGTTTCTAACAGACATTTGTTCTTCACAATTGCCCAAAGTGGCTCAAGGGTAAATTGCTTTAAAAAATTTTTGGGGGCATTTATGCTATACCAAATGACTTGTTTTTGCAAGATCTTTAACATAGCTACAATCCCTGTATTGAGACAACCCATTTAAATACAATTAAAAAAAGAAAAACAAAGACATGGTGTGGATTTCCATCCTATTTTAAAAATTGTTTTCTAGAATTAAACTACTAAAAAACTTGCATGTACAAAATAGCTGGTAAAAAAAATTCTCTGAATTGTACAAGGGAGGTCAGAAAACTTGACCAGAGTAGTTATTTAGAGGACATGGAGTATGGAGCACGGGCAGAGAACAAAAGTACAGAGACAATTTCCTCCAGCACGTTGAGTAAATGAAAAAAGAATGCCAAGAAAAAGGGCACCTGGGTGGAACAGGAGCGTTAACCACCAGTATTTCCAAGTGAAGCTAATTGGTCCGCACTCATACGGAGGGCAAGCGCTACCCAGGTCTTGACTGTGTACTGAGGAAGGCTGGAGGTCTACTCAAATTCCGCTTTTCCCGCATGCTTCAGCACGAATGTTTTTGTGCTGCTCATAAGGCATTTTTTAACCCCTGTTAATAGATGACGGACCCAGCCTGGGCTTTTCACCGCACCCACTTTAACTGGCCCTGGCTGGAACCTGCGTGTTAAAAGACAGACGCTAGCCTGGCTCTTCACCCACCCACTGTAGTCTGGCAGCTGGACCTCCTTGTTAACAGATGGCTAAACGGCAGCATTGGGATCTCATCCGTTAGGGTCAATCAGGAGAGCTTCAAATTTCTCTAAAAAACGATTTTGAAAAAGGTGGATTTCTGTGAGGTTAAGTAGTGTACAAAAACGGTCCAGGTGCTGGACACAAATTGCACAATTTGGGGGCTTAAAATTTTCTGGGGCTGGAGTCACTATGGGGTCGCATCATTTGATCTCCAGGGGAGTCTGCCCCTAATCAATGAAGAAGGATTTGGAGGAAAAATGAAACCATTGAATTGATTGGCTGAATCAGTCCCCAGAAGCCAGGAGGCAAATGTCTTCTCAACTAAGAAGTGTTTTGGGGATGATTAGGACATTTGTATTACTTATGGGGTGTGCGGACGAATTAACACATCTACACGTGTAAAAAATACCTTTAAAAACTGCAGGGAGGGGTGTAGTATGTTATCACACTTGAAAAAAAAGCAAAAATGATAATAATGTAAACTATAAGATAGAAACACTCCCTAAATGAAAATTCGTAAACAAATGTCGATTGCCAAAAAAAAAATATATTCTAATGACAGTTCACTGTACAAAATAGCATAGTGCCACTCTCGTGATCGTGGAATCAAACCAGGGGGTTTGGCTCGATGCTGTGGCACAGACAGGTATGGTCCAATGTCCAGTGAAACTAAAATGTGGTTGAAAGACTCCTTATTTTCCGGCACTTTTTCAAATGTGGGTCAAGGCAGTTGGGGCTCATGCTGTGTCCAGACAGGACAGTATATGGTCCCAGTGAAACTAAAAAGGTGGTTGAAAAAGACTCCTTCTTCCCTAACATTTTAATCCCTGGGGGTCAAGCCGTTGGGGTCATGCTGTGGCGCCAGGGAGGTATGGTCAATGTCCCAGTTAAAACTAAAATGGAGGTTGGAAAGACTCCTTTTTTCCGGCACTTCTTTAATCTGTGGGTCAACAGGTTTTAATGGTCATACTGTGTACATGACAGGTTATAGTCAATGTCTAGTTCAAACTAAAATGGAGGTTGAAAGACTCCTTTTTCCCGGCACTTTTTTAAATCGGGGTCATGCAGGTTTGGGCTGCATGCTGCTTCCAGACAGGATATTCAAAGTCCAGTTCAAGTAAAATGATGGTTCAAAATCAAACTGCCTGATTTTTCTGGCACTTTTAGTTTGGTGGTTCATGCAGTTTAAGGTTCATGCTGTGGTGCGAAAGCAGGGATAGTGAATGGTTCCAGTGATTTTTTTTTCTGTGGCTTTAATAACCTAAGTGGTTTGCCTAAGATGTAGCACGTATCCATTTACTGTTTGGGATGTTAATTCGAGCTTCTCCCAGCCCGTACTGTTGGGTGTAAGAATGAAGTGTTTTGTTGCCTCCCATAGACTTTAATGGTCATCGGCGATAATCTATTATCGACTACGAAAATCTCTTGATAAATTGCCGATAATGACTATCGAACTCCATATGATAGTTCTACGTAACTCGCTCATCACTATTTTTTATTTTGCTTGAAATATCTCTGACCCAAGAATTAGCCGTTCTAGATATAGGTCTAAATGATATCCCACACTCCCTTCGTACAGTAATTTTTCACATAGTTATCTCAGCTAGAATAGCAATAGCTCAATTTTGGAAGGAGCAAAAAACTCCATCTTTCCCTGTTTTTTCTGTAAAAATAACATATCACAAAAAGGCAAAAATATTAGTAAAATAACCAAGAAAATGAAAATATGCTTCAAGAGGAGAAATTGGGAGAGGTGGGGCCTGGTCGGGAAGTGGTTATTGGTAATGGTGAGGGGGAGTTTCTCCCTGCCCTGAGTACATCTTAGCCTAGGAACGGCCCTGTGCCACAATGATTATACTCTGTTTCTAGCAGAACCACCCCTGTGACCCACAGCAGTCTCAAGAAAGAGGCTCCCATTAACCCACCCCATTCCACCATCTGCCACAGCTACACAGAATGGAAGGGTGGTCACACATGTACTTCTTCTTTAATATTTCCAATGAAAGTTCGGCCATAAAGCATGATCACACTTGCACTCCTGCCCTTTGCTGTAGTCAATACTTGCATGGAAAAGAATGTAAAGAACCATTCATGCATTACCATCTGTACGTTTTGTGGACAAAACCCCTTTAAGGGGCAGGCTCAGACTGGGGCGCCGGGGCATCGGTGAATCCCCCGGTGGCCCCCCCGAGCTCGCTTGTGGGTTCCCGGAGGCAAGTGCCGTCGCTACTCGTGGCCCGTCCGTGCATCGCGGATCACTGAGCGTCACGGGCCCCCTCCTCCCTAGCACCATAACGGTGTCCGGTAGCCTAACTAATGTCCCCTACACCCGGGGCTGCGCTTGTCACGAGCCCGAGCGCCGCCCGCGCCCGACTCCAGCTGATTTCCCAGGCAGGTGTATATGTACTAGGCCTTAAGAGCCGTGAACCAAGCGCCGCTCCCTACGTGCTGGACGTACGCGGTCGCGGTGACATCCACATCACCGAGCGCCGCCTATGCAGGGGGCCTGGCTACTTAAGGGGGCCCCTGTACATACATAAAGGGGGCCCTTGTCTTCATAGAGGGTGGCCCTGGGGGTTCATAAAGGGGGCCCCCGGCTTTTATAAAGGAGGCCCTTGGGTTCATAAAAAGGGGGCCCCCGGCTTCATAAAAGGAGCCCTGGGTTCATAAAGGGGGCCCTGGCTAACCCAAGGGGCCCTGACAAAAAAAGGGGGGGCCCGCTAAAAAAAGGGGGGGTGGGTTCATAAAGGGGGGCCCTGGCTACTGATGGGGGCCCGGCTACCCAAAGGGGGGCCCTTCTTTTATTTAAAGGGGGGGTCTGTCCCAACTAAGGGGGGCCCCGACAACAAAAGGGGAAACCCTTGGGTACTAAAGGGGCCCTGACTTCATAAAGGGGGGCCTTTTCTTTATAAAGGGGGCCCCGACTAACTAAGGGGGCCCCCCGGTTACAAAGGGGGGCCCGGGTTCATAAAAGGGGGCCCTGGGTTCCCAAAAGGAGGGCCCGGGTAACAAAGGGGGGCCCCGGCCAATCAAGGGGGCCCTGACTAACTAAGGAGGCCCTGGCTACTAAAGGGGGGCCTGGCTTCATAAAGGGGGGCCCTTTGGGTACTAAAGGGGGCCCGGGGTACTAAGGGGGGCCCATGGCTTCATTAGGGGGGCCCTGGCTAATAAGGGGGACCTGAACTAACTAGGGCGGCTGGCTACTAAAAGGGGGCCCTGGCTTAATAAAGGGGGGCCGGCGTTCATAAAGGGGCCCTGATAATAAGGTGGCCTGGCTACTAAAGGGGGCACACGGTTTATAAAGGGGGCCTTGGTTTCATAAAGGGGGCCTGGCTTCATAAGGGGGGCCACTGGTAACTAGGGGGCCCCCTGGCTTCTTAAAGGGGGCCTAGGTAAACTAAGGGGCCCTGGCTAACAAAGGGGGCCCTGACTAACTAAGGGGGCCCTGGCTAACTAAGGGGGCCCTGACTAACTAAGGGGGCCGTGGCTTCATAAAGGGGAGCCTGGCTCCATAAAGGGGGGCCCTGGCTTCATAAAGGGGGCCCTGACTAACTAAGGGGGGCCCTGGCTACTAAAGGGGGCCTTGGCTTCATAAAGGGGGCCCCTGGCTTCAAAAAGGGAGTCCTGACTATCTAAGGGGGGCCCTGACTTCCTAAAGGGGGCCCTGACTACCTAAATATGGCCCTAGCTACCTAAATACTAAAGAGGGCCCTGACTACCTACAACTAGCTAAAGGGCGCCCTGACTTCCTGCACACTAGCTAAGGGGGGGGGGGGGGCTGACTTCCTGCTCACTAGCTAAAGGGTGTGCCCTGACTTCCTGCACACTAGCTAGAGGGGGGGGGGGGGCTTGAACCTTTATTTTTTTTTCTTTTCACTGCACACTAGCCTACGAGGGGAGGGGGCTGACTTACTGCACACTGCTAAAGGGAGGCCCCTAAAACTACCTGTATACTACTAAAAGAGAAACACCTAACTGCCTGTTTACTATTCTAAAGGAGGCCACTAACTGACTGTATACTACCTAAACAGACCCCTAACTGTCTGTATATACCTAAAGGCAGGACCTAACTGCCTGTATACTCTTCACTGGTAGCTCCCTAACTGAATGTTACATACATAAGGGGGGTCACCTCACTAGTTGATGCCTATAATAAAGGGGGAACCCTAATAACATACAGCTTTCTAACTGCGGGAAACCACCTATCTACAGCCTAACTAATTGGGATCACAACTCTACAGTCATAGTAACTGGGGTCCAACAAACCTAACTGTAGACGACTACTTTACTAACTGGGGCCTGCCTTAATCGAACTGGGGGCTGTTTACCTACCCACCTGTGGCTAGGGTACCACCAGCCTCCTGGGGATGGCCTTACAACTTTCCAGCGGGGGTCTACCTACCTAAATAGGGTCTATATAGTTACCTGGTGCCTTGCCTATTTGCACTACACTACCTAGGGTCTTGGTTTACTACCTGGTAATGTAATTGTGTGGGGAGCAGCCCATAGTTGTAGCATTATCTCCAGGGGGTTAGTCCTCTCCCACCTCCAACCCCTTAGGATACTAGGCCTCTAAGTTATTGCTTGTACTGTATCCCACCCCTGGGTAGTTTTGTACAGAGGATCGGGAGAATGGGTAAAGTGATGCTGGAAATGAGGATTCTATACATCATTTGTGTGTAATTTCTGCAGGGATGAGTGGTGGCTGGTGGAAAGTCATTCATGGCGGGGTGGTGAAACAGATGCGGAAGAAAAAGGGGGAATAAGAACGATCATGAGAGAGAGAACAAGGCTCATCAGATATGACGTCTCTGGTGAGAGTCCCTGATTTCTGGGGTTATTTTACTTCATATTGGATTCAGTGCTTGTATTCACTGTAACGTGATGTGACCTGAGGTGGTGTTGACCTACTATGTGGTCTCTATATGGGGCTGTTGTAGGTTATTCCTGAAGCTGGGTGTCTGACCTTCTATGGTTCTCTAATGGCGGTATTGTAGGTTATACCTGAGCTGGTGTCTGACCTTCTATGTTGGTCTCTATATGGCGGTGTTGTAAAGTTAGACTTCAGCTGGTGTCTGACTCTATGATGGTTTCTTCCTATGGTGGTGTTATATCGGCGTTAGTATAGTGGCAGCGTACATGTGTCCCTGATTGTAAGAGTGAGGGGAAACACCTGAACCCTGTGGAAGGAGGTGTTAGACTTTTACTTTCTTGCTGGTGTTTATTTAGAAGGTGGTGAGGTGCGTGACCAAGGAAGACGGTGGAGGGGATATTGTATGTGGGTGGAGGAAGGGATATGGATGGAGCTACTTAGGCCCTGTGTTTGATATGTTACACTGTTAAAATGTGTCTGTGACTACATTGTACTACACAATACAGTTCTGTTTTGCACACTGTATTATGTGGTAAAATAGGCACATTTATGTCCCCAGATCAACTCCCCTGTGGGCCCCAGACCCCCCAGTCCGACACTGTAAAGGGGTGTTCGAATATCATACATATTAATATGATATGACATAAATGTCTAATATGGGTTCCACAGTTATATCAAGAACAGGGGTTCCCTTAACACCCCCCAGCCCTCTGTCTTCATCTGTGCCATACCTGCACACAACGAAGAGGTGGCTATGCATGAATAGAACCTGTACCTGTGACCTACTCTCCATTACTTTCTACAGGAGTTCTGAAAAGCCAAGCTATGTGTCCAGCTGTACTCCAAACTCCCATAGAACAGAATGGAGAAGAGCATGCAAGTGCGACCTACACTCTATTAGTGAAATCATACAGAGGCCCACTAGTACCAAAGAAAAGGGTTAAATGATTTAATTAGTTCTTTAGTCTTAAATGAAAGTATTTATAATTTCCAACAGACGCAAGAGGAATGTATTCATTATTGTTACTGATTATGGTTTATCTGAAATATTTAGTCCACCTATTCTCTTATTGTAAAAAGATAAAGGTGCAAGCTCACCACCTCGGACCACACTTGTATTCAATGTGAACTTCAGCTCCTCCCGTCACTCGTCTCCGCACGGTATCCCGGCCTCCAGCCACGGCCTAGCAGCATTTAATTCCAAAAAGATGATGGATCCAGCGGTAAGTGCAAATAAAACGGTGTTTATTCGGTCATCACAAAACACGGTACCGTGAACAAGGGTGTTTTTTAGCGCCCGAAACGCGTCAGTTGCCTGTACCCTGTCTGTACCCCCCTATTTTGTGATGAACGAATAAACACCGTTTTATTTGCACTTACCGCTAGATCCATCATCTTTTTGGTATTAAATGCTATTCTCTTATTGGTTGGTTTTTGTTCGGTTTTTGATTGCTGATGGTAAACATATGTTTATATTTGTATGGCAACTGGGATGATTGCTGGAACATTCCATTACTTAATTCTCAGTATCTTCTTGGGCCAATTAAAAGTCCCCTAGATTCTTAAGCCAGCCCGACAATAAACAACCTGTTTTCTTAGTATTCAAATAATCAAAACAATGGTTAGATGAATTATCTTTCTTGTTTTAATTAAATAATTTAATGATAACTCTTTGAATACCAGGTGAGATATGGCAAATTAATTATTAGTAAAGCAAAATAAAGATAATGTAAAAGTGACTGCTTGAGTAACGTGGAGAATATTTCTTGTAGGTAATCAATTGTATTGTATAAAGATTAAATTAACCAATGGTATTGCAAATTGTAATGGAAAAATGTGAAGTAATGATGGTGATGATGTTAATGTTACCATACCTCCAACCCACCTGTATAAAAATTTGTATGTGCTAAACAAAATAAAGAATTTTGTATCTGAATCAACTTGATGTCAGGAATAAATTTTTTCGACATAATGCGCATATGTCCTTTCTGATATTAATTTGGAAACCCAACACATTATCAGCAGCACCCTATAAGCACTAAAAAACCTCTCTTGGTGTCTGCTCAGATGTCCACATTTCAGAGAGAGAAGATTCCAGCAATAACCTGATCTGATTACGAAACTGTTCAGATGGGTGGAGTGCAAAAACCAATATGGGAACAGCCACTTCCGCATACAAACAATCCAAAAACAAAATATGATCAGTACATTCATTTTGAAAAATAAATGTATAGTTGCACGCTAGTGTAGCAACCAAAAGCAATGCAAACACAACACAATATCAGCAGCACTCTATAAGCACTAAAAAAAACAGTCAAAGGAGATTTAGGAATTTCTGATACTTTGGAATATATGAAAGTTTTGAGGTTCTTAGTGTACATTTTTGATCAAAACTGTAATGCCCACCTACCACGGCAAGGTATGTCCTATGTCTCCGGTGTCTGTTTTTTTAACTGCTTTTTGGTGTCACAACAGCATGCACCTTTACATTTATTTTTCAAAATGGACATGCTGACCATATTTTGTTTATGGACTGTTTGCATGGGGAAGTGGCTGGTCCCCATCTTGGTTTTTGCATTCTACCCATCTGCATAGGTTTCTTAATCAGATCAGGTTATAGCTGGAATCTTGTCTCCCTGAAATGTTAAGGTCTGAACAGACACCAAGAGAAGTAACATATAGTGTAGGTTTCCACCTGAATTGAGGTCACCTCGCCGTGGTAGGTGGGCATTTTTTTAAAGTTTTGATCAAAAATGTACACTAAGGGTGACATGTATGTATGGGGCTGTGCCAGAAGTCTGGCGTCTGTTCAACCGGAAAACTGGCACAGTCCTGTTCGCTATATTTATAATCAGGCGCACTCCAATGTTAGGCGCATTACAAAGCGCTTGTGGCACTGTGTCTGAGATCAGGGGGCGTGCTGGAGGCACTGTTTATTGGCAAATCCAGGTGCATTAGTGCTGGAACAGGTGGAGCACTTTAAAAGTGGTTTGCCTGAGCCTGAATTGTTGCTTAATAGCTGGAAAGCGCTAAATCTATTACCCGCAGTAGAACAGGTTCATAGATTCAGGCGCATTCTATGTTACCAAAATACACACATGTCGCCCCAAGAGCCTCAAAACTTTCATATATTCCAAAGTAGCAGAAATGCTTTTTCCAAAAAATTCCTATGTCTCTTTTGCCTGTTTATTTGTGCTAATAGAGTGCTACTGAAATTGTGTTGTGTTTGTATTGCTTTTAGCTGCCACACCAGCATGTACCTATACATTTATTTTTCAAAATGGATGTGCTCACCATATTTTGTTTTTGGATTGATTTGGAAACCGGCACAAGAAGGAGTAAGTCGCATGCTTATAGCGACGACAACTCCCTGCTGGACGGACAATGGGGGCAAGTTCTCACTATAGTTGTGGGTCTCCCATCAAAAAGCCATAAATGTCTGATATCGGAACACCTCTTTAAGCTAAGCTAAAATACTAGACACAGTCAATTGATAATAATGAAATGTTCCTAGTGTAAAAAATGAGCACTTAATAAAACAAAAAGATCTGTTGTATTTCTAATTCATAAAGTAGATCTTATTTGAGACCCAAGTTATCCTCCATCCCTTGGCTTGATGTGCCTAACTTTTGACAAATGAATGATTTTACTTGTATTAAGTAATGCTAGTTTTACCTTAGTACAAAATTAGCTGTTTAGTGATGTAACACAGAGAGGCTTTATCCTACTAACCACCAATAACCCACATAAAAACAAAGCAGAAGGAACTGCTGTTTAATAGAACTTGTCAGATGCCACAGTTTATGATCTAGGATATATTATCAGACGGCTACTAACTAAAGTAATACTTTTTTATCAGAAGCCCTGGTAGTCATATGGATGTATCTGCCAGCTTGGCAGTATTAAAATCTCTTTAAAAACTTGTTTTACACACTGGAAAGGTAAGACATTTCACTCAGGTCATTTACTAACACTGGCTTTAACAGATTGTCTCATGATAGATATATGTAGTATGTTTCTAGGGTATCTCACCAATATCTGGTTGGCATTGGCCAACATGGTTGCCCTGTTTTAGTCAATGGTAGCCTATACTAGTTAAATGGTACAAATATCTCTCCTGACAAGCCCTTTAGTTTAGCTAGCTTTGATTAAATCTTTCTAGTAAATGCATTTTGTAGAATATAATATTTATATTACTATTTATATTATTATAAAAGCCTGAACTTATTTTGGAATGGTGGCTTTAAACATCAGATATTTAACCTTAAAATGTTTTTTGTTTGATTGTTTAAATAAATGAGTAGAGTTACTGTAGTTATGAAATAATGACAACTTTTCATATGAAACCGCACATAGAGAGGCCCCCCGTCCTTTTGTTCTGAGACTTTAATTTCTTTTACATGCAATGTTTTATTTAAGTTTAGCCAAAATCTCTCTTAATCCTCCAGGGTCTGTAAAATTAGGATTAATTTCTTATTTAATATGATTATTCTATAACAAGACAAATCTCTTATTTGGCTCCAAAATTCCTTCCAAACTATAATATTATGATTTCTTAACATATATTACACAATTTATAAACTTCTATCCAGAGAAGTGACCCTGGGTCCCCGAATCCAAGAAGACAAATTATCAAAATATTGTCAAATCACTGGCCCCAGAGGGTATAAACATAACCCCATTCCTCCTCTGCCTTCTAATATGACCACACATTACCAGCTTATGTCAATCTGTTCTAAATATTCAAGTGAACACCCAGACAAAATGTAAACTCTTCTCAAATCCTTCAATATTCTTCTAATGAAGTGAATCCACAGCTTTACCTTAAGCATAATAACTCATTTTAAATTTCATTAGACCTACAACAAGATATGATTAATACCTCATTTTTCATTTTACAAGACCCACAACGATCTATGGCATTATGATATGATCGTATTTCAAAACCAACTTGCAGTGTCAGCCCCACCTTTGATGTTCTAGGTTCACAGATTATAGGGGTGATTGTCTGCAGGCGTACATTTGACCCCAATTTACGGATCCAGGTTTTCTTTTATTGGCCATGTCAGTAAGACATTGAAAAGTGGAAATTACTATTTAGGTTTGCTTCAAATTTAAATGGACATTGAAAGCTTATATTGTTTTACCATGCTGAGGTACTGTAAATACCAATAGCTCATAACATTATATTATCCATTGAATTAGTAATACAATTGTATAATGCAAAGGTTGATTATTTAGTCCATAATACGGTACATTATACATTTATTGCTATCCACAATCCATAATTCCCCCATTCAAAAAACTTCAGCTTTCTGATTCTACAGTATGTATTAGCTTGCCCTTGAAAATAAAGTGATAGATTGTTGGCAACATCAATTTCAGGAGTATGTCTGTCTATAATGGGCTTTGCACATCATTGTAAGTAATGGTATATTTCTAGGGTGTACTATTATTTACTAATCAGTAGAAGAAAGCTCCTGAAATATTATAATCCTTTGGTTGATACATCAATTCCTCTATACCAAACATCCTCAAATGGGTGCTGTTCATAGAATAGCAAAAATTGTTCAAACACTGTAATGAACCCTAAAGGATATTTAGCCAAACACCGAACCTAAGGGCTTTGGCTTGGATTTTTCATATAAGATAAAGGTGTCCCATTTTTGTGATGCCTCAAAGACATTATACATAAAATATATTACATTTTGAAAGGGTTGTCCCCCTTGTATGGAAATTATGCTCTCCACTCCTGAGGTCTTAGCTATTCACTTCTGAATGGTGATCTTAATCATCAGTGGGTGCTATAGTAACATCGCCATTCGGAAGATACAGCATGTCAACAGAAGACCAGGGAGACGCGTCACTGGAATCAGGGACCAGAGGATGGTGAGTATAAGGGGTTTTTTTCATCTTACTGGGAGATGATGGCATGATTTTCTTACAAGGTGGACAAACCCTCAAACTTTATAGGGCTCAGCTTCCTGGACTAATCAGCATTTTGCATAGTTGACTAAAGATACATAGTTTGACATTTGTCATTAATTACAATAATAAAGCTTTCAGCAAAAAATAAAAAAAAT
>JAODAL010070959.1:0-15717 GCA_025379985.1 Phyllomedusa bahiana
GTTTTCGAGATTTTTGTCCCTCTTCAGTGCAGAGTAGAGAAGATACTGGCTGTGTGGGAGGCATCGGGTAGCTCAGGAAGGGAAGATCTCTCCTTAAGGAGAGCACCGAACGAACGGCTTGTAGAGTTTTTGTTTTGCCTTTTCGCCCTCTACTTAGCATCTGCATATCACAAGGCATTATGGGAAAGGGGCTGAGAAGCCCACAGCACCCTCTTTTGGTTGTAACAAATCCTCAATTTGCTTTTGACCCACCGAGTCTTGAGAAAGCAAAAAGGATTTTTTTAGCCAAGCCAGTATCTCTCATCTACAGACAACGCTGTTTCGAGATTTTTGGCGAAAAGGCAAAACAAAAACTCTACAAGCCGTTCGTTCGGTGCTCTACTTAAGGAGAGATCTTCCCTTCCTACTTTATCTTTGAGCTTCAAGCTCAGCCCATGAGTGATTACAACTACTCGACCGCACTTTTAGACTGAGCGCTATAATTTTTCAGTACGCCACAGAGACGAGGGGAGGAAATGTAGCAGCATACAGCTATGACCTCCCTTAACAGATGCTTTGAATCGAAGCCAAGATTATACACTCTGCCAGAATTTCAGTGTGAAAGATAACAAGTGATGTAGCCTAAATATAATATTAACCCTGAATGCAGTTTTTACCTACGTAAAACAGAACAAATTAACACAAGTGTATGTTGAGATTAAGTCCCAAACATACCTAACACTACTTAATGTCTTCTGCTCATCAGCAGATTTTAGGTATTCTCAAAAATGCAGATCATCTGTCTATATAACTATAACAGGCTTTGGCTATTCTTTAACCAGTTCTCTTCAGAAATTCAGATCATCTGTCTATAACATCTGTCTATAACAGGCTTATCAGAAACTCAGATCATCTGTATATAACATCTGTCTATAACAGGCTTATCAGTAACTCAGATCATCTGTATAATACTATAACAGCCTTCGGTTGCTACTGGATTCCTTCTTAGGGACTGTTTCCCCGATATCTAATTTTTTTACATCAAGAGCCCAGCTCCTGGCCTACACTGGAATATGATACCAAAAGGAAAATACACTATCTAGTCACATGTACTTTACAGAGCAATAATCAGAGACATCAATTGGTAGCGTTTAGAAGGTATGCGTATATGATACGCATACTTGTACCAGACCACACCCTGGAGGCACACCTGAACGCTTACACAGGTCTCCTAAGGGAGGCGACAACCAGCAACCAGATTCTCACTAGACTGTCTGAAGGGATAAGCCACGGATTTATAAAAAACCCAGCAAACTTACCCCTTATGAGTTGATCAGGCTCAGAAGTTCGGACAGTCCAGCAATCGTCCCGTTGACGGTAAGGCGTCAGCCCCCCTCCGGATAGTCGTCCTCGGGCGTTTGAGAGCACGGCACCACTGTCAAGATGATTAAATCAGGTGTGGAAATTATCTTTTGATCCACTCCTTATCCATTTACATGTCTCTGTTCCATACTGATTGATTATAGCTATCGACAGCCGGTGCTCGAGAAATACGACTGACTCCTTCCGTTTGGGACATAAATCTGATCTTTAATCACAGTACATTACATTCCAATAGAACTTTTTAATCACATGACTATTCTATCACTACATGATTGGTTAATTGGTGGTTGCTTAGAGACAGATTCGAATTAGCATCTACGCATTAGGCATGAAGTGATGACACACATTCCTGAGCTCCCCTCTGTATCGTCTGGGGGGAGGAGAGAGGCCTTGAATCTCTTGTTGTTAGCAGACAATGCATCCGTCTCTAGGAAGCTGTGTGAGAGATATCTGATACTTCGATAAGGATGTATAGTAGTAAAAGCAGTTTAAACAAACTATCTGATGAGCTTAATAAGAATGTAATGATGAAACGGACTTTTGATGTTTTTTCCTTAAATTACCAACTTGACATAACTACCAATGGGGGACATATACCTGCCTATGTAATTTTATTGGTATGTATTTTTTATTTTTGAAACTTACCAGTAGCTGCTGCATTTTCCACCCTAGGCTTATACTCTAGTCAATAAGTTTTCCCGTTTTTTTGTGGCAAAAGTAGGTGCCTCGGCTTATACTCGGTCGGCTTATACTCGAGTATATACGGTATATTTGCCAAATGTCAGAATAATGAGAGAGAGAGAGAACTTTTTAATGCATTTTTATTACTTTCTGCCAAGTCAAAAGTTTACATACACTAGAATTACTATGTCCATATGATGATGTCATGTTTTTGGAAGCTTCTGATTTTGGTAATCCTAACTGACCTAAAACAGATAAGGTTAATTCTGACTTCATGTCAGATGGTGAGAAAAACATGCATATGTATCTTTTTATATAGTGTATGTAAACTTCTGGTCTCAAATGTATATGCTAATACATAAGACCCTGTGTCAGTATGACACAGGCAGCAGTCAGGGCAGCACACAGTCTGCCCTGACTGCAGGCCTTGTTATATAGACAGCCCTGGGGCTATTCTAGGTCCCCAGGGCTGACTGTACAGACATTACCCTGCTCCATCGGGAGTCCCGATCACCCGATGGCGCAGGGAAATGCTCTTTTATTATGACACAGTCACAGACTGCAGTAATCAAAATGTTAAACGCCAGGGATCGGTGGTTTCCTCTGCTGCCCAGCGCTTGTAGAGACTACTCTAGGAACAGGGCTATTAAGTACAGCTCTGTTCCTAGAGCTGCTGCGGCGCTAGGAGCCACAATACCCCTCTATCTTCAGACGTTGCTGCAGATAAATAACCTGCAATGACCAACGGTGGATGGTCGTTAAGGGGTTAAGAAAAGTGATGCTGTAGTGGCATCATACGACGCTACTCTATCGCCACTGACCATGGGGGACAGCCTCCTGCAGGTAGAGTATAAAAGTCTAACATTCGCATCGCGCACTGCCTTTTTGGCGAGTGCATGTCGCCTGGGAGGAGGTCTTTAGTCATGAGCCAGCGGGCACAGGTACTGACCATCTGGGCGAACCATGAGCCAGCGGGACAGACAGTGACAGACACTCTGGGCGAACTATGAGCCAGCGGGACAGACAGGGACAGACACTCTGGGCGAACCATGAGCCAGCGGGACAGACAGGGACAGACACTCTGGGCGAACCATGAGCCAGCGGTACAGACAGACACTCTGGGCGAACCATGAGCCAGCAGGCAGGGAACAGACTAGCAAGATGGCAGGTAACAGCAGACATGTAGGCAGGCTCACCACAGTGGGATCCATGGTCAGTCCATTCTTTCACGAAGTGGACGATAGTCGGTCCATTCTGTCACGATCCGACGGTAGCAACGTACACTGAGGCACCGTTCGCTGGTAACCGGGTGTGGATCCACTGTGATCACCGCAGGCGAGATGATAGCTGGAGATCCACGGCAAGGAATGGAGTCTAAGGGGCCCCCGGTCTTCACTGGAGCCCGCCGCAAAGCAGGATGGACTTTGCTGCGGAGAACCCCCCCCCCCAGGTCGCTACCCCTGACGTGGCTACCTGTGGTGACAGCCAAGGTGCAGGACAGGAACTCCAGGCACAGAAGCGGTGGTAGACAGGTACAGCCGGAAAACATATGCAGCAGGCTACAGCAGGAAACTGGACTGGTATAAAGGCAGGATACAGCAGGACACTGGACTGGTATAACGGCAGGATACAGCAGGTACTAGACAGGTATAATGGCAGGATACAGCAGCTAAACATATGAGTCCAAGGACAGCAGAAACACAGCAGATACTGGACGGGTACAGGGACAGCAGAAGACAACAGACAGGTGGTCAGGAGCTCTGATGGACTGCAGGAACTGAACCAGGCATCTCAGGGGTTAAGTCCAGAATAGCAGACCTGAGAAGCTGGCAGGAGCTCAGATAGCCAACCTCTCAGAAAGAGGTACAACACAACAATGGACTGACCCAGAGCAAAGACAGGAACTTCCTCTTATAGCCAGGGGTCACAGGTCAAGAGGAAGGTGAACAGGACAGAGAACCTATAAAGGGCAGGAAGCTGCCGCGCGCACAACACATACAGGACCCCAGGAAGCAAGTACAACAGGACAAGCAAGTATACAGCAGAACACAGGCTGCCGGGACCCCAGCACAGGGAGCCCCAGCAGAGACATAGCAGGCACGGAAATGGCATGAACCGTGACAAGAGCACAGCCTCCCAAAGACCGGTAATCCGGCTCTTCCCAGTAACACTGGTGCATTGGGTACTGGAGTAATAGTGACATGGGGTTAGTGTCAGTCTTGGGGTGGCAAAAAACACCACTGTCTAACACCAAGTGACAGTAATGGAGAAGCATCTGTCAGATGACTCCATTACTAACACTGGAGTTAAATGAAAAAAAAACACAAAAAAACTTTATTTAAATAAACACTCCCCAACAAGATTCCGCTTTCACTATTTTATTAAAGAAATCAGTCCAACATAGTCCAAAAGAGAAACCTGTATAAACACTTTACAGAAAACATGACATTACTAAACTCCATCTCCTGCAACCCCTGAAGATCATGCCTATGGCCGTCTTCTGGGGTTGCCCTGAAGATCGTTCCTATGGCTGTTGTGGGATAGCTGGGTACAGAGTATAACCTGCACAAAATGATTCTGGGGGTACTGGCCACAGCCACAGCACAATCGCCAAGGGGATGGTCCTCTGCTCCCTCCCCCAAGTGGGTTGTGCCTGTAAACTGTGCTCTCTACCTCCCATCCCTCCCCACCATCTCCACCTATCATCACCCTCCACCTAACACCCTATAACCTCCCCATCTCCTCCTGTTACCCCATAGCCCAGTCATTTTCACCTATCACCCCATAAACTCCTCACCTCCTCCACATATCACCCCATAGCCTCTTCACCTCCACCCATCAATCCATTCCACCTCTCACCCAATAAACTCCTTAGCTCCACCTATCCCACCATGTTGCGTTTGTACAGAGAGGGGAATACAGGTAAGGAAGTGCTGGAAAAATTTTAATTCTAAGATGTTTGTGTGGTAAATTCTGCAGAGACGATTTGTGGCTGGGAGAAGTCATCATGACGTTCTGGACAGGATGGAGAAGAAAAGGGAAAGAGAACAATTCCAGTCATAGAAGACGTCTCCTGTGAGTCCCTGGATGTAACTGCAATTTTATTATACAGACTGTAGAGCCTGTGAACACTGGTATCAACCACTATATGGTCACTGTATGCAGTGGTTTAGGATGCGGACTAGGCTATTCGACATCCATGAAAGCTGGGTGATACCAAAAGCTTTAATTAGCTTTCTTCCAGAGCCGTTAAACAGTTGGGGATAGTATGTGTGACGTTTTGTAAAGGGGGGCATGGCTGTTACAAGGAGGGCATAGTTATGAAAATTATAGGGGTGGCACACTTTGCAAACCACAGCTGCGAATCTCCCTGAAGGCCACTTTCAATAGTTGGCAAGAATGCTGTTAGGCCAGAGAGAGGTGGCCAGTAACTACGGAAGCTAATGTACAAAAGCAGGTAAAGAGAAGCAAAATCAGAATAACAATGTATTTTGTAATGGTCTTTCTCTACCTTTGCCTACATGTTTAAAGCTAAATAATGAAATTTGCTTACCACTTTAATGACCAAGCAATTTTTTTCCTCCTTACATTTAACCCTTTAATCCCTCCATAGAAAAAAAAAGGACTCTTCATTCTTCTCCTCCTCGCCTTCCAAAGTAATATTTTTATTTTTTCCACCCATATAGACATATGAGGGCTTTTATTTTGTGGGACAAGATGTACTTTCTAACTGTGTCATTTATCATACCATAGAACAGTGATGGCGAACCTTTTTGAGACCAAGTGCCGAAACTGCGACCGAAAAATACCTTAGTTACTGCAAAGTGCCGCCGACGTCGGCACGAAGCACGGAGGTGACGTCGTGATGCGGGGCTGCACAACAATTAATACGAGGGATGTGACGGCCGCTTAGCCCATCCCTCTGCCATATTTCCACTATACAGTGACCATATTGTGGTAGATAGCAGTGTACACAGGTGCTCAGCAGACAGTTGACTGATTAATACAACACCACGACCACATATCACCACCACATAGTGACTGAATAATACCAGCACGTATCACCACCACAAAGTGACTGAATAATACCGCCACACCATTACGGAATATAAACCATTACACTTTGCACACATATAAGAGATTACAATTCAGGCACATTTAGTGACTCACAGGTGATGTTTCTCCAATGAGTCGTTCACATTCCGGTTTCTTCTCCATCCGGTTCACACCTTCATGCTGACTTCTCCCGACCAACTCTCATCCCAGCAGATTTGGACACAAATATCTTAGAATCCTCACTTTTTCAGCAACTCCTTACTTAGGCAATGTTCACATGGCCTATTGCCGACGTAATTGCGGGGACGGATTTCGCCCCGCAATTACGCCGGCTGCCGTGCAGCAGGGCCGGGGCGGGGAGCCGGCAGCTCTCCGGCCCCATAGACACTCATTCACAGCGCGTACACGCCGTAAATAATTGACATGTCACTTTCTCCCCCCTCGGGGGGAGACAAGACGGAATCCATAGTTCTCTATGAGAACTTCAGATTACCGTAATGACAGGGACGGATTTCAGCCGTACTGCAGCGCAAATCTGGCGCGCAATACGGCTGAAATCAGTCCCAGAATAAGCCGTGTGAACAGCCCCTTACAGGTATATAAGTCCCCTCAGTTAGGTAGGTATATATGTCACATCAATTAGGCAGGTATATAGATATATGTCTCCTCAGGTAAGCAGGTATAAAGATATAGGTCCCTTCAGGCAGATAGATATATAGATACAGCTCCCCACAGGCAGTATACAGCTCCCTACAGGCAGTATACAGCTCCCACAGGCAGTAGATAGCTCCCCTCAGGCAGTAGATAGCTCCCCTCAGGCAGTAGATAGCTCCCCTCAGGCAGAAGATAGCCAGCCAGCACTCCCCACAGGCAGTAGATAGCCAGCCAGCACTCCCCACAGGCAGTAGATAGCCAGCCAGCACTCCCCACAGCGCGTATAATAGCCAGCCTGCACCCCCACAGCAGTAACTGCCACCACACTCCCCACTGCCAGTATATAGCTGGCCAGCACTCCCCACTGCCAGTATATACCAGCCAGCACCCTCACTGCCAGTATAAGCCAGCCACACTTCCCACGCCGTAATATAGCCAGCCAGCACTCCCCACTGCCAGTATATAGCCAGCCAGCACTCCCCATATGCAGTATATAGCCAGCCACCACTCCCACTGCCGATATACAAGCCACCCTTTGAATCATAGCCAGCGACCCCACTGCCAGTATATAGCCGGTCAGCACTCCCCACTGCCAGTATATAGCCAGCCAGCACTCCCCACTGCCAGTATATAGCCAGCCAGCACTCCCCACTGCCAGTATATAGCCAGCCAGCACTCTCCCCACCATGTCCGTATATAGCCAGCACTCTCCCCACCATGCCAGTATATAGCCAGCACTCTCCCCACCATGCCAGTATACAGACAGCACTCTCCCCACCATGCCAGTATATAGTCAGCACTCTTACTTCTTGTAAGTAAAATCCCCCATAGAAACAATGTTGGGGCTGATTTTCGGCATGCGAATGTCACAAATTCTGCTCAATACTTCTGCCAATACACTTCTAAATACTCAAAAAACGCCTCTAATCAGGCATTTTTTGAAGCAGATTTCAAAGCATATTTTGGAGTGTAAATTTACACTTCAAAATACGCCATGTAAGCATACCCCTCAAATTCGTATTCAATGGGAGCCGGCATGTAGCACTTTCCAGCTACGTTGAAACAACTACCCAAAATTTCACCTGTGTTACAAATGAGAGTTTACTATAAAACTACTTGTTTTATAAAGAAAAGGGGGAAAAAAAAACAAAAAACAAAAATGAGTTTTATTACATACATTTTCTTTTACATACCATTTTGATAGTTGAGAAATACAATAAAAAAACATGTAGTGATGCAACAGATAATCCCATACATCCTTGAAATGGGGGCTCTACCCCTGATAGTTGGGGTCCACCAATGCACCAAAAAGCTGCACAAAGATTCACATGATTTACAACAACATTGCAGTAAATGCAATATTTTCCTACAAAAGAAAAAGGTTCCAATTGACTTGTCAGAATTCATATGAGTATTGTCCAACTTGCAATAATACTGAGGACGCGGTAAACGTCATTAAATCCTCAGTAACAAATTTAAATCACCCACAGATAACACTGCAATAACAGGGCCGATACCAAGAGCTAGTAATTCAGTTACTTCTGGTCAAGAGCTTGTTATAATAATATGCATAAAGTACAGTTACAGCCTACTGTAGTAAAGTATGTAGTGTACAGGAGGGGTGTACTCACTGCCAGGGCCGTCTTAACATAATTATGGGCCCCTGGGCAGAGCTGTGCACTGGGTCCCCCAAGCAACACAAGCACTTTTGGTGGGTTCACGCTACAATATTGCATTCGTTCCAGGTATTTGTTGGGGTACCATGAAAAAAGGTACTGCAGCAGATACCGCAACAGACCCATTGGGGGAAATAACTATGCTACTGAGTTCTGTAAAATAAGCGCATGCACTGAAAAACAGAGCAAAACGTATCCCAGACAGGGCTACATCTGCTCTATTATTCCCTATGATTCTGTTGCAGTATTTGCTGGGGTACCTTTTTTCACCGTACCCGGATTGATACCTCGGACATATACAATATTGTAGTTTGAACCCACCCTTACAGGAATAGTATAATTATGATAACAAACTCAAATACCAGTTTCATATGGATTGTCATCTTAAGCCCCCCGGACACAGCTGCTCATATAATATATATACCTATTTGGAATTTTTCTTTTTTTTAATTTAGACTTTGTAAACCTTTTTTTCTCTTTGAAACTGTGTGTTCTGGCACAGATAATAGGTAATATCTGCAGCAAGAACTCCAAAATTAAAGTTTTGTTGCGGATATTCATCAAGAAATTCAATGTGACAGAAGACAGGAGAGCTGGTGTTCTCCTGTCTTCTCTTTACCTCTTGTTTTTGTTGGCCAAGTTGTAATTTCTAAAGCCACTGATTGGCTTCAGCAGTCACATGCCATTGTTGGACATCACCATTTGAAAGTGAATGGCTTGGAGTGGTGAAGTCAGACAATGGCACGTGACTGCTGAAGCCAATCACTGGCTTTAGAAATGACAATTTGACCGCCAAAAACAAGAGGTAAAGAGAAGACAACTACAAATAAGTGTGTGTCCTGGGGGCTCAAGGTGGCCAACCACATGAAACTGTTATATGAGTTATGTTATTGATATTCGTGTGTGTGTGTACAAACACGCATACAGACACACTGGAATATATATATATATATATATATATATATATATATATATATATATATACACACACATAATACCGCCATATACCAGAGACCCCACATAATACCACCATATACCAGAGACCCCACATAGAGCCACATACCAGACCCCACATAATACCACCATATACCAGAGACTACACATAATACCGCCATATACCAGAGACCCTACATAATACCGCCATATACCAGAGACCCTACATAATACCGCCATATACCAGAGACCCTACATAATACCGCCATATACCAGAGACCCTACATAATACCGCCATATACCAGAGACCC
Organism: Phyllomedusa bahiana; assembly: GCA_025379985.1. Classification (NCBI taxonomy): domain Eukaryota; kingdom Metazoa; phylum Chordata; class Amphibia; order Anura; family Hylidae; genus Phyllomedusa; species Phyllomedusa bahiana. Next base: position 9,674 of record JAODAL010070959.1, read on the forward strand.
TACATAATACCGCCATATACCAGAGACCCCACATAATACCGCCATATACCAGAGACCCCACATATACCCATTAAACCCAAGACCCACATAATACCGCCATATACCAGAGACCCCACATAATACCGCCATATACTAGAGACCCCACATAATACCACCATATACCAGAGACCCCACATAGAGCCACATAGCAGAGACCCCACATAGAGCCACATAGCAGAGACCCCACATAGAGCCACATAGCAGAGACCCCACATAGCAGAGACCCCACATAGAGCCACATAGCAGAGACCCCACATAGAGCCACATAGCAGAGACCCCACATAGAGCCACATAGCAGAGACCCCACATAATACCACCATATACCAGAGACCCCACATAATACCACCATATACCAGAGACTCCACATAGTACCACCATATACCAGAGACCCCACATAGAGCCACATACCAGACACCACATAATACCACCACATACCAGAGACCCCTCTCCTCTAACCCAGCCACATACCAGAGACCCCTCTCCTCTAACCCAGCCACATACCAGAGACCCCTCTCCTCTAACCCAGCCACATACCAGAGACCCCTCTCCTCTTACCCAGCCACATACCAGAGACCCCTCTCCTCTTACCCAGCCACATACCAGAGACCCCTCTCCTCTTACCCAGCCACACACCAGAGACCCCTCTCCTCTTACCCAGCCACACACCAGAGACCCCTCTCCTCTTACCCAGCCACACACCAGAGACCCCTCTCCTCTTACACAGCCACACACCAGAGACCCCTCTCCTCTTACACAGCCACACACCAGAGACCCCTCTCCTCTTACCTAGCCACACACCAGAGACCCCTCTCCTCTTACCCAGCCACACACCAGAGACCCCTCTCCTCTTACCCAGCCACACACCAGAGACCCCTCTCCTCTTACCCAGCCACACACCAGAAAATCCCTCTCCTCAACCCAGCCACATACCAAAAACCCCCAAGACCCGGGCCCCCCCGTGCCCTCCCTCTTACACAGCCCTTTACCCCCAGGCACCCATATCATGTACCTTAGTGCTGCTGTGTACCTTGCAGCACTGTACACATGCTGAGCTCACTTGCTCAGTGTGGCCTCGCCTCCTGCTTTCTGCCCGGGAACAGAAAGGGGAGGGATCGCACGCAGGAGGCGCGGCCACACACTAGTTGCACAGGACACAAGAGCGTCCTGATCAATGTGAAATAGCAGCGAGTGGGAGCCGGCGCGCGTGCCAGCAGGGAGGCCTCGGCGTGCCACCTTTAGCACGCGTGCCATAGGTTCGCCATCGCTGCCATAGAATATACTAGGAAACTGCAAAAAAATTCTAAGTGGGGCAAAATGTGAAAAAAATGTACTTGAGCCATGTTTGCGGGGGTTTTGTTTTTGCTGCATTCAATCTTCGGTAACAATGATGTGTTATCTGTATTTTACAGGTTGATACGCATCTGGCAATACCAAACATGTACGGTTTCCATTATGTTTTGGGGGCGTAAAAAAATCCCAAACATTTTCTACTTTTGATATCTGCGCGTGGCGCCATTTTCTGCGACCAATAACTTTTTTGTACTGACACCTACAGACGTCAGTGAGGCGCCATTTTTTGCGGGCTAAAGTGTACTTTTTATTGCTAGCAGTTTGGAATGCATGCAACTTTTTTTGATCACTTTTATTCCAATTGTTATAGGAGATGAAATGACCAAAAAAACGCAATTTTGGCATTTGGAATTTTTTTTCTTCTACGGTGTTCAGTCTACGGGATAAGTGATGTTATATTTTAATAGATCAGACTTTTTCGGACGCAGCAATACCAAATATGTGTAACTTTTTATTATTTTATTTCTTTTATTTGTAAAATGGCGAAAGGGGGGTGATTTGAACTTTTACTTTATTTTTTTTTATACTTTAAAGCTTTTTTTTCTTTTACTTTAACTTTGAGTCCCCCTAGGGCGCTTCACCACTAGGGGACGTGATCATTTCTACAGCCTAATGCAATGTATATACAATGCATTAGGGTGTACAAAGATGGCGGTTTCCCCACTTCCTGCCTGGAGCCGGAAGTGGGGCAATCGAAAACATGGCAGCAATGGACGCCTTCACAAGGCTTCCAGCTGCCATATTAACTGATCGGGAGCCCGTGATTTCGCTGTGGTTATCTCGACGGGAGCGAAGAATTAGCCACTAACACCCGGCGGCTATGTAGCGGAATTACGCTGCGATAATGCTACAGAACTCCTTAACGCCACCAGAACGTACCCATATGTCCAGGGGGGTTAAGGAGTTAAAGAGCTGTAACTTTTTTATTCTGTTAACCTAGCCGTATGGACTTGTTTGTTTGAGAAAAGTTGATTTAAAGAGACTTACTTTTTTTGGGTATATATAGTTGAAACCATAAGTTTACGTACACTATATAAAAAGACACATATGCATGTTTTTCTCACTATCTGACATGTAATCAGAATAAACCTTACCCGTTTTAGGTCAATTAGGAATACCAAAATTAATTATAATGCCAGAATAATGAGAGAGATTTTTTTAAGGCATTTTTATTACTTTCTGCAAAGTCAAAAGTTTACATACACTAGAATTACCATGCCTTTAAACAATATGGAACAGCCCATATGATGATGTCATGTCTTTTAAGCTTCTGATAGGTTTATTGGCAACATCCAAGTTAATTAGAGACAAACCTGTGGATGTATTTTTTATGTACACCAGAAACACACTGTTTCTGTGTGTAAGATCATGGGAAAGTTTAAATAAATCAGTCAATAGAGCAGGAAGAGAATTGTGGACTTGCATAAGTCTGGTTCATCCTTGGGTGCCTCATTCAGTACAAACAATTTTACACAAGTACAAACAAGATTGGAATGTCCAGTCATCATACCACTCAGGAAGGAGACGGGTTATGTGTCTCAGAGATGAACATGCTTTGGTCCGACATGTGCATATCAACCCAAGAACAAAAGCGTAACACCTTATGAAGATGCTGGTGGAAGCTGGTAAAGTGTGTCATTATCCACAGTGAAATGTTTACGGTATCAACATGGGCTGAAAGGCTACTCTGCCAGGAAGAAGCCATTATTTCAAAAGAAACATATAAAAGCCAGATTAATGTTTGCAAATGCACACAGGAACAAAGACCTACATTTTTAGAATGTCCTGTGGTGTGATGAAGCTAAAGTTGAACTGTTAGGCCATAATGAACATCATCATTATGTTTGGAGGAAAAAGGGAGAAGCTTCGAAGCCTAAGAACACCATCCCAACTGTGAAGCACTGGGGTGGCAGCATCATGTTTCGGGGTTGTTTCGCAGCAGGAGGGGCTGCTGCACCTCACAAAGTAGATGGCATCATGAGGAAAGAAGATTATGTTGCAATACTGAAGCAACATCTCAAGACATCAGCCAAGAAGTTAAAGCTTGGGCAGAAATGGGTCTTCCAAATGGACAATGACCCGAACATACTGCCAAACTGGTTACAAAGTGGCTAAAGGATAACCAAGTCAATGTTTTGGAGTGGCCATCACAAAGCTCTGACCTCAATCCTATACAAAATTTATGGGCAAAGCTGAAAAGGCAGGTGCTAGCAAGGCAACCTACAAACATGGCTCAGTTATACCAGTTCTGTCAGGAGGAATAGGCCGAAATTCCTACCAACTATTGTGAGAAACTTGAGGAAGGATATTCAGTACGTTTGACCCAAGTCATACAGTTTAAGGGCAATGCTACAAATTGTAATGAAATGTATGTAAACTTTTGACTTTGCAGAACGTAATAAAAATGCCTTAAAATTGTCTCTTTATAATTATTCTAGCATTTGGCAAATATAAATTATTTTGGTAATCCTAATTGACCTAAAACGGGTAAGGTTTCTTCAATTTCATGTCAGATAGTGATAAAAACATGCATATGTGTCTTTTTATATAGTGTATGTAAACTTCTGGTTTTTCACTCTTTCACTAGAAGTTTTTTCTTAGAAATATCATTTTTGGCATAGTCTCAATAAGTGTGTCAGTAAAGATCTGCAATAGTACTTGGAGACTAGGAGATACATATGTGCCAAATGTTGTAAATTTTAACTTTGAAATAAGTAACCAGGTCACTAAGTAATTAAGTAATGTGATAGACAGGCCCCTATTTTTAATATTTGTGGACTGTATAATACAAACACTACCATGTACTCTACTTAAGCACGATGTATAGGTGTAGAGAACCCTTGATATAATGGAATGAAGTTCTGGGTATACCAATACAATTTAAACCAAAACAACTACAGGTATAACACCTAGAAAAAAGATACATAAACATAACTTTTAATCAGAATGAATAAGAGTTGGGAAAGAAAACGAAAAAACACCCTCAAATATACCCTATCAAGGACCTGTCTACCTCAAAAATGGGGAAATCGCCCCAATAAGGGCGCCCCCACACTGGAACCTAAACTAACCCTGTCCCTAGCTACATCTAAATGAAAAAAGAGAAAGAAAAAAAAAACAAAAACACATATACTACAAATGGAGTGCACAACAAAAAAAGTGCTTGATAAATAACAATACAACAGACAATATACGTTTGATGTTCAAAAATACTATGAATTGATGATGCGTCATAGAAAGATAATCAATAACGCATAAATATTCCAATATTCCAACGCGTTTCCCCCCTAGATACTGGGGTTCATCAGGGAAAAATTGCAGTTGATAACAACAATACGGAACATCTAAGAAAAAATCAACAAGATGTATGCAATAAAAATAAAATCACGTCCCTTAATGATGGAAAACAGGGCTGGTAAGATAGAGGACGGGATCCAGGATAAAGTCATGTACAGATCCCCGCTATCTGATTACTGAGACAGGTCCAGTAATCAGATAGCGGGGATCTGTACATGACTTATCCTGGATCCCGTCCTCTATCTTACCAGCCCTGTTTTCCATCATTAAGGGACGTGAGTTATATTTATTGCATACAGCTTGTAGATATTTTCTTAGATGTTCCGTATTGTTGTTATCAACTGCAATTTTTCCCTGATGAACCCCAGTATCTAGGGGGGAAACGCGTTGGAATATTGGAATATTTATGCGTTATTGATTATCTTTCTATGACGCATCATCAATTCATAGTATTTTTGAACATCAAACGTATATTGTCTGTTGTATTGTTATTTATCACAGCACTTTTTTTGTTTGTGCACTCCATTTGTAGTATATGTGTTTTTGTTTTTTTTTCTTTCTCTTTTTTCATTTAGATGTAGCTAGGGACAGGTTAGTTTAGGTTACAGTGTGGGGGCGCCCTTATTGGGGCGATTTCCCCATTTTTGAGGTAGACAGGTCCTTGATAGGGTATATTTGAGGGTGTTTTTTCGTTTTCTTTCCCAACTCTTATTCATTCTGATTAAAAGTTATGTTTTATGTATCTTTTTTCTAGGTGTTATACCTGTAGTTGTTTTGGTTTGGACTGTATAATAACGGGCTATGTCCCAAAGGATTGGCGCATATCAAATGTAGTGGTAATATTCAAAATGGGGTCAAAAAGTGATCCTGGAAACTATAGGCCGGTAAGTTTAACCTCCATTGTAGGTAAAATATTTGAAGGGTCAGGATAGACATGTAGAGAAGTGAACCATATCTGGAAGTGAAACAGATATGAAAGTATGTGAATTGTGAATAGTGGACTACACCCCCCATCATTGTCTCTGCTGTATATGTTTATTCATTGTGCTATGTTCTGGTATGTGAATTGTGAATAGTGGACTACACCCCCATCATTGTCTCTGCTGTATATGTTTATTCATTGTGCTGTGTTCTGGTATGTGAATTGTGAATAGTGGACTACACCCCATATCATTGTCTTTGCTTTATATGTTTATTCATTGTGCTATGTTCTTGCATGTGAATGTGTATTGATTAATCACCCTATGTTTATTTGTATTGCTAGCGACCCACATTCTGTCCTTGTAGTATTCTTGTCTGCTGGCTTATTTGTAACTCCACCCATTGCTGGAGTGGCCACTGATTTATATCAAGAAACT
>JAODAL010070960.1:0-15717 GCA_025379985.1 Phyllomedusa bahiana
TGTAATGTTACGGAGGTGCCCACTGTTGATTCTCAATAAATGAAGATTTTTAACGCTGGGGGCGTGGTTATAGTAGTGTCTGGGTGATGTTTTGTTTGGGTGTGGTCAGGGTGTGGCTGGTGTGATGTCATTTTTTGGGGATGGCCGGGATGGTAATTTTGTCCCCATTTGCAATCTCTTAATGTTGGGGTATGTCATAGTGACAACCAGGCGCAGTTTCATTTTTTATAGTGTCTGGAAAAATGAAAGGGGAGTCTGATTTGGTTTCTAGGGCTCTGATTTGGTTTCTAGATTTGATTTGGTTTTCTATGGGCTTGATTGGGGTTTTTGGGGTTGATTGGTTTCTATGAGCTTGATCGGTTGCTTTTGGGCAACAAAGCAGCATTGCCCAAGACAGTTTCCATAATGTCTCCTAGATTCTTAAAAAAGGGCTTTTTCCCCAAAAAAAAACACCCCACGTTTTTGACAGGCTGTGTGTGTTTGCAGGTCAGTCCTTTTTTTTTTCGTAGGAAAAAAACTGCAATCAACACAAACCATGGGGTGGTGGGAGTTTCAAGAAGAAATTGCCAGTCTTCTAATTTTTGTCATTGCGCAGATATGCCGAATTGCCTCATAAATTTTGTAATTCATTGAGAGTTGAATCCGTTTTTTCCCCCCCGGGTATAAATGCAGGGGGAAAACAATGAATGTCACTTTTTGGCTTTTTGTTTCGGGGGAGTGAATGAAAAGGGGAGGGTGTCAGCGTTTTAGAAAAAACGAGCTGGGCGGGCGGGAATCTAAAAACGCCCGTGTATTGAGGCCACGTCGGGGCCGCAATATGGGGCATGAAAGTACCCCTAAGGTAGGTTTACAGGCTTAATTGCGGGACGTAATTACGGCCCCCAAAATTGCTGGGGCGGGGACGGGGGCGGGTTGGGGGGGGCCCGGACCGATGGCCCTGACTTGCTTTTCCAGCGGTGCGTTATTACGCGTGGGTAATTTCAACATGTCTCCTTATCTCCCCACGCGGTGAGGATTTCGTCGCCGAGCAGGGAAGAGGGAGACGTAATCACAGTTCTCTATGAGAACTGTGGATTACATGTAATGACTGGGACGTTTTATAGCCCTAGTAATACATAATTCCCCTGGCGCACTCGGAGCGTAATTACGGACTGAAATATGTCAGGTTTAAGCCGTTATGTGGTAAACATTGCTTAGCTATGTTTTCATCCACGGCTTAATTGGCGGGACGTAATTTACGCCCCCGCAATTACGCCGTGTGGACGGGGGCGGGTGCGGGAGCAGGGGAGGGAGCGGGTGGCCGGCACTTCGCCGGCACATTGACTTGAATTATTGAACAGCGGCGCGTATACGACGACTAGTAATTTCCACATGTCAATTATCTCCCCCGCGGCCGGATTCGGCGAGGCCAGGGTGAGGAAGTCGTAATCCCATTGTTCTCTTGAGAACTGTGAATTACCGTAAGAATGGGCGCCGTTTTTCGGCCCGTAATTGGCGCTGACTTCGGACCGCGTAATTACGGACCGAAACTACGCGCCCATTTTAAAGCGCGTTGTGAACATAGGCCTAAGGCTTCGTTAACCCTTTAGGCACCTAGGTCTGAAAAGGCCAGAATGACCAGCTACATTTTTTAGTTTTTTGTTTCCCTGCATTGCAACAGTCAGACTTTTTTTATTTTCAATGAACAATTGAGTTGTGAGGACTTTTTTATGTGGGAGAAGTTGTACTTTTTTTGGTGCATAGTTGAGTTTACATTACTGTGTAATTTTTTATAACAATTGTTTTTTCAGCGCGGAGTGAACATAAAAAAAAGTTTTTCATCATTTGCTTTTTAATTATTTCTTACACCTCATTCCCCTGTTTTTTTTTTGTGTTATGTAGGCACTATCATTTTAGATGTATCAAATATTTATTTTATTTTTTATATTTTATTTTTATTTTTTTTCTACACCTTTTTTATGTTTTTACTTTTCGTAAATTCCAATAATGGGATATAATATGTTTACACCTTTTTTTTTACACTGTAGTAATTTATAGGCTACTCACTGGTACCTACTCCTGTATACTGGTTATACATTCCCATTATGTGTCGGTATGAACAGGGCAGCAGTCAGGGCTAGCACACAGTGTGTCCTGACAGCAGAATTATCTTGCAGACAGTCCCGAGGGATACTCTAGGTCCCCAGAGCTAGAACTGTATAGATTATTCCTGAGGGCTCCATGGGCAATTGAGAATTGAATTTTGATGGGTATCACGGACCAACGGCAGAAATAGCAGAAAGGGTAAAAACGGCTCAGAGATTCGCAGAGGCTTCTGCAGGTCCCTGTCCGCACATAAGAGAGCTGCTCTTCTAGATAAATTGGGGCTGTTAAAACTACAACTCCTAGCACCATGTGTGCAGCTGTGGATTAGCTGCGCAAACCCTCTTTTTTGGTGTAGTTGCCGACAGATAACAACAATCCACTCTACCGTCAAATGACAGTGGGAAGTTGTTAAGGTTAATCTTTCTGAACCGGTCATTTTTTCCATTTCGCATGGTCGTTCTTTTTATTTTTTTTAAAATGTTTACTCATTAGATTACATTTTTTATTGCAATGAGGGAAAAAGTAAAAAAAAAATAAAAGTTTGGGATGTTAAAACATGTTGTGTAACTTTGTCCGTCACGGAATATTTATATTGAGGCGATATAATGTTTTAGGTTATGGGGGTGGGACCTAAAGAAATTGCAGTTTGGCTTTAACAGTTTGTTTTTAATAATATTTTATGGGTGTGTGTATTTTTAAAATCACTTATTTTACTTATTGTTCCTCCTATAAAGTCAAAAAAAAGAACTTTGGGGGCATTTTTACGTTTATTTTTTTTTACATTTTTGTCTCCGACTGCCCCTGTAAACTGGGAGAGCTATATGAGCCCCGTTGCAGTGGAAATACAGTAAGGAAAATCAGCCTCCTGTACAGGGACTGCAGATCTGATCTGTGTTTCTGATAAGACCCCCCAGCCTCTGTAATACCGAGGCCATGGGCGCCCTGCTAGTCTGTATATCCAGCGATGAAGTAGAGACACGGGTTTGTTATAAAGAACCGACCCTATCTTCCAGTGATAGAAGCCCGGCTTTCGCTGACAGTCGCTTCTACAAGGACCGCGCAGCTGTTCTCAAGTTAGGCTATGTTACACAGCACGGTATAATCGTTGTTATCGCCTGTGCTGCTTGCAAAGTAAGCAATAATAAAATCCGTGCTATAAATCTGTATTGATCCGGCGGATTATAAAAAGTTGTCAGTAATCCACCTGGATTTGCCTGCGGCAAATCCGGAAAACCGAACAGCAGTTTTTAGCGCAAATCTGCCCAAAAAAAACGGTCCAGCAGCGGTTCAGAATGTTATAGAATGCCGTCGGACTTTAAGATGGCATTTTAAACATATGCTGTCGTAAGACGTGTATAGCTCTTAGTGTTCTGAGAACATTCCGTGCCAGACGATAATATGCCACTGCCGGAAAATTTATAATCCAACGTGCGCGGTTGACCAACAGGTTAACACCCTTAGATTCCAACATATGCCGTCAGTGTGGCACATGATTTCTGTAGCGGAAGTACTGGAAGTGGGGCTCTCCAGGCTTGAGTATTCCACCACACATGACGGATGACAGCTGTTAGTTCAGCCGTACCTGCCTTTAGGACTGGAGATAGCACTGATCTCTTCTCCTCTCACAGCTGGAGTTTAATACCGTTGAATCCATCTTCCTATGAACTCATCCAGAGCAGCACAGAGATCTGTCCATTCCTTCTTTAGTTTCACGCAGGAGTTTAGGCACCGAGGCTCATTTCTGCTGTTTTCTGATTGTAGATGCAGCTTGCAGGGTTACTGCTACTGGACGCTGATGCAGAGTGAAAATGTTTGCAGCCCCTTTTATTCTGAGTGAGAGGGGCAGGAGATGGCGGCTCCATGTATACGACCGGTGCCGAACTGAATGTAAATTAGTAGAAGCTGACGGCCAGAAATGAAAGGAGGTGGAATCCGACGGCACTGGGGAACTGTGTTTCACAGTACGAAGTAAGGAAGACAGTGTGAACAAGACAGCTTTGCATTTGCATCCAGTTGCATAAAGTTGCTTATTTTCATGTCCCACTTATTCTGGAAGACCATTTAATGTTATGATCAATCCCTTTTAACCACTTTAGATGCTGTAGTCAGAGTAACCGCGGTATCTAAGCTGTTACAATAATAGGTGCCGCTATCAGCTATATGACTTGGACCACCCACTTGCACAATATTAGGGAGTTGAAGGTGGTTTTGTCATAGAAAGCCACGGTGGCCTTCATACAGTCCCCAAGGCCTGCTATTCTACTGTTCCCGACTACATTCCTGCCTGGACGGGTGTTTTTGGGAGAACATCTAATTGTATGCTATTCTGCCATATATTTAGTAGGGCAGAACGTGTACATAGTGAACGGTTTCACCCATTATTGGCCAAGCACCTAGGCAAAACAAAAAAATGCAAGTAAAAATCATTTGTTTTTTTTACATTTTAAAAAAAATTTGTAAGATTAAAACACCCACCTATTTCCTATTTTACAAAGAAAAAGAAAAACAATTAAAATGTAACAATCGGTATCCACAAAATTCTGACCTATTAAAATATAACATTATTTCTCAGGTTTTTGAACTCTGCAGGTAAAAAAATTTTTTGGGCCTTTGCCCTCCCAAAAAAATTTTAATAAAAAGTGATAAAAAAAGTTGCTGTACCCAAAACGAGAACAAAAAACTACATTTCAGCCCACTACAGGTTCATAGACGTAAAAAGTAAAAACTATGGGTAAACAGCAAATGGCGTGCCATGCAAATTTTATGAATATGGTTTGGAATTTTTTTTAAATTTTGTAATAAAACATAACAAAACTACTGTATAACTCGAGTATAAGCCGAGTTTTTCCACAAAAAAATGTGCTGAAAAACCCCCCTGGTTTTTATCGAGCACTGCGGCCTCGGGCGCTTTTCGATGGCCCCCCGCGCCGAAGGGCGCTTCAGTATATCGGCCCTCAGGGAGGCATTTTAACGAAGCCCAGTGGGGCACAAGGGGCCAGATGCTGCGGTGGTCCCGGGCACTGCCCCGACCCTTCACCTATATGCGGGTCCTCCGGAGCGCATAAGGTGAAGGGATACCCTGCGGGACAGAGCGAGCGCTCCGTGCTCCGCAGTGGCCTCCCGGGGGGCCGCAGAGACTCCGCCCGCGCCGGGTTTTTTCCCGGGCCCGGCCGTGGTCACACGCTTTCTGCGCGGCCTATGATGCCCCCGCCTTTTCCGGGAAGCCCGGCAGCGCGCGGGGAGGCAAAAGCGAGGGGCGGGAGCGGGGGGGGAGCGGGGGGCAGGGGGGGAGCCAGTTAAGTGTTTTTTTTTTTTTGTTTTTTTTTATACTTCCAAAACCCCTGCCTACAGCTGCCTATACCGCCCGCAGCTGCTTTCCCTTCCCCAAAAAGCTGCCAAAACCTTTCCCTAAAAGCTCCCCTTAATACCTGCCTACAGCGGGCCTTTATCCTGCCTACACCCGGGCCCCTTTAAACCTGCCTACAGCTTCCTTTTTAACCTCCCTCCCAGCTGCCGATCCTGCCTTCCCCAGCCGGGAAAAAAACCCCCTGCCTAAGTTTGCCTTTTCCCTCCCTTTCCACCCGGCCCTATCCCGGGCCTACGCGCCATCCCTTTCCCAAACCGCATACACCCGGGCCCTATCCCTGCCTTATACCAGCCAAAAAGGCCGGGCCCAAATTTCCCTTTCCAAAAAGCCGGCCTATCCCTGCCTATCCCCTTTTGCCTAAACCCTCCCCTATACCTCCCAACAGCCTCCCAAATTTCCGCCAATGGGGCCATATACCTCCTATAATCTGCAAAAGGGGGACATATAACTGCCTATTACATGCTTAGGGGGCCAAAATTACGTGCCTTTTGGGACAAAAATACCTCCAAAACCCCCTTGAAATAACGGGCCATATATCTTCCTTTTAATTCCTTTTGAGGGAAATTAAACGGGCCTATGTAATTTTTTTGGTTTTCCATTTTTATTTTTTAAAACCCACCAGTAGCCGTTTGCTTTTTCCCAAAACCCCTAGGCTTTAATACTCGAGCCCAATAAGTTTTCCCGCTTTTTTTTGGGGCCCAAAAGTAGGTGCCTCGGCTTATACGGGGGCCGGCTTTAAAAACCCGGGGTAAAAATACGGTTATAGTTTTGGAATCCCAGAAACATACTGCCCTTTCAGAAAAACAAACACGGTAGCTTTCTAAATTTATGCTGCCCCCCAGGGAACTCAAAAAAAAAAAAAAAAATGGCCCCCAAAATTGTTTTTTTTTTTCCTTTTCCCCAAAAATTATTTTTTTTTTGTTTTCCCCAAACTGTTTTAAAAAGGGTTTTGGGTTGAAGGGAAAAATTTTAAAAAGTACATTGTGTAGGAACCCCAAAAAGGGTTGATGTCTTTGGAAGGGCAAGCAGAAAAAACCAAAACCAAAAAACCCTTAGGCAGTGAGTGGGTTAAAGGGTTTTTTTCCTCGGGTATTTCACGGGGCCCTCCCTCTTCACATTGGCTTCAGGCTTTTCCCCCCCTTCCTGTTCAGGCAGTGGGGGTCTACAGCAGTGTCTAAACTTTTTAGCTCTGCTATTTCAAAAAGAACCTTTGAGCAGTTTTTTCTAAATTTCCAGTCCTCAACCCCCCACCAACAGGGGGTTTTTCAGGTCTCCCACAAAATTGCCCCTGTGTCAGGGACTGTCAGGGACCCCAAAAAAGACCAGAAAAATTGGGGCCCTGACCTGGCCCCCCACCTCTGTCCCTCCCTTTTGGGGGGAAAACCCGACCCTTTAATGGGCCCGGGCCCCCAACCCGGGAAAGACTGATGGTTTCACTGGTAAAAGGTGTGACAAGACGGGAAACAAACAGACACAGAACAATAAACGTATCGGGCCCCAAAAAATTTCGGCCCAACAATACGGGCACAAGGTAAAAGAATTGTGAACAAAGAGAAAAAAAAAAACCGGGGGGCGGCCCAAAGTCGGCAAAAATTTAGGGGCACCAAATTTTCAGAATGTGAGAAAAAGAAAATTTTAACCGGGGTAAAGCAAAAGGGCCCGGGAAAGCTCACAGAAGCAAAAAAAGACCCAGGCGAACTAAAAGGGCAATGATCAAAATAGCAGGAAAGGGCCCGGGAAAGGGGGAAGAAAGGGGAACCTTATATAGGAACAGAGGGAAAAAAAACTGAACAAAAAGGGAGAAGGGAAAAAAAGACCCGATAGGAGAAAGAAGGCTGTCACTCAAGAAGGAACAAGAATTTTAAACCCCGAAAATTTTGCTGGGAAAATTCCGGCCACGGGGGTTTGGCGGGAAACCAATTTGCACCCGCACAAAAAAAAACCCCCGTTTACATAGTTTATAAGAAAAGTAGTCTTAAGTCAAAAAACCATGGTTTACGTGGGACTGGCCGTGGCCCGGGGGACCCAAAGCCCAAAAAAAAGGGGGGGTTTCAGGCACAATCATGACACCTGGGAAAAATTTAAATTTTATCAAATGTGTCAGGATCCCACAGAAGGGATGGACAAAAAATTATATTTACCTGTTTCAAAAACGAGGAAAAACCCTTAAAACTTGACCTGTTGGTGGGGCTTGAGGGGCTGGATTTTAAAAAACACTGTGTTAGAGGGAAAAATTGCTGATTGAATTTAAAGGGGGGGAAAAGACGGGGAAAACCTACAGAGCTCTAAGGGTTTAACCCTTTGGGCCCGTAAAAGATTTTAAAAAAACTCCCGGCTGCTGATTGGACACGCAGGGAGTGACCACCATCCCGGTTAGGGGCTGGGAGAGCACAAAAGAATTGGGCAGAAACCCAAAGGGAAACCCTTTGGGAAACAAGGGAGCAGAAAAAACTGCCTTTAAATCTGAAAGGAAGCAAAATTTAAAACAGCAATTTTTATTTGGTAATAGGCTTTTATTTACCTTAAACCCACATATTTAAAGCCCCAAATTTAAAGAAACAGGAAAAAAACCCCTTTTAATTTTTCATTATAGAAGTGAATCTGTATTATGGCCGCAGCTACCTGGGCCTGCACTTTGATTGGTTTAAAAGGTCCTCAGTTTTCCTTTACATGAGGTTGGGTATTTGGGTGTAATAGAAATGATGGGGGAAGCACCATAGTTTTTTTTTCCCAGGAATCCCCCTTCCTTTCACATTGTAATGAACCTGAAAGACTAAAAAGTACTTTTCCCCTTTTAAAACAGAAATTAAAAATCCACACAGCCCAAATTTTTCAGTAATCTCACCCTTGGCCTCGTGGGGAATATAAAACGTTTTTCCTGAGATTTTTAAAACTGCATAACATGCTCCCCAAATTTTTTTCAAGAAGCTCCAGAAATAAACACCCGCATATGGAGCTTAACATTTTCTTTTTCATAACCCCCTGATGTCAAGACTATGGGGGGAAAAGTGGATTCTCACATCATTCCCGTACACATATGGATCGGGCCCCTAAATTTCCAAAACACACTTTTTTTGCCCAAACATGCCAAATTTGGCCCTTTTTATTTCCCAGTAAAATTTTACCAGACATGTTAATAAATTGATATATTTAAATTTTTTGGGGTATTTTATGGGCTCTAAACCCGGGAAAACCCCCAAAAAACTGTATTCCCCCGAAAATTTAAAGCAAAACTAAAAATGGTTTTAACGCTGTAAAGGGAAAAGTCACACTGTAGGGATAGTGGATCCACTGGACCTCGCCGCAAGCGATGGTAAAAGCCCGCCAGGGAAACGGCGGGATCCACCAGGTCGTATCCCTGACGCGGGCCTGCTTACGGGGGCGCCAAGGGGGGGGCGGCTAAAGGGACCCAAGGGTTTGTCGGGCAAAGGGGCGACCAGGGCATGCGAGCGAAAGGCCCCGGCGGTGGTTTGTTTTGCGGACAGTAAAAAGGGCGTAAAACAGGGTGCGGGCCACAGAAGGGGACTAAAAGAAAATACTGAGGTTTTTTTTTTAAGTAAGGACACCAAAGAAACCAGCAAAAGGGGCCCAAGGGGGGAAGCAGCTGGAATAAAAAAGGGACAGATCCCGGCAATTGCCAATAAATCAATTTCCGGTTTCGCGGGCCCTTTTTAAAAAAAAAGAGAATTTTCCGGCTTGGGAGTGGAGCGGGGGAGAGTAGGGGCCGTGGCAGGTAAGGGTGCTTTAAAAGGGGGGTTTTTGGTGATTTTTTTTGCGTTTTTTCAATGCATTTTTTTGCAGGAAGGTATGAAAAAAACCGGCAAAAATCGGGGTTTAAAATGCGGTAATTCCCGCATTTTTTGCGCAATGTACAGCATTAATTGGTCCTTCCCTGCAAAAAAAGCATGAAAACACATCAAAAAAGCACCAAAAGCCCCGTGTGAAAGCCCCCTAAGGAGAATGCCGGGATCACGAATGCGCCTGCGACCCGGTGGGGCACCACAACCCGCCCCGGGGGAGAGCACGGATGGGGCCTGTGGCTCAAAGTGTGAGCCCAGGAGCCCCCTTGACAGGGGCAAAAACAAATGGGGGAACAGTATGTATTTTGGCCCCAGGCAAAATTTTTTTTTTGCATGCATTTTTAGCGCAGAATGCCCTGAATTATGAACTGTTTACTACAGGTCATGATTTATTCTTTCAGCACAAAGTGCAATTCGGGCCAGGAAACTTTTTTAAAGTGCTCCCCTTTTCCCAGCAGTAAGCACCTGGATTTGCCGATAAAAAATTATTTGTTAGCTTTACGGTTGTAGTGCGCCCCGCCTGCAGCAGCCCGATCTCGGGCGTATTAAAAAGTGCTGGGTCGCCCGATAATGCGCTATATTGGAGTTTGCCTGATAAAAAAATATAGTAAAACGGGGTGCACCAATTTTTGGGCCAGACTGGGAAATTTTTGCGTCAAAAAATTCCCGGGCGCACTGTTCTATAGAGCATGAACAGCTTACGCCCAAACTTGGCGCAGTCTGCACCGAACGATATTTTTGAAGCGCCAGGAAAGCTCCAAAGTTTTTTGAAAAAATGCCATACAAAGTTTGGCACGTTGTACTTTCATTCATTCAGTGTATTATCCCTTTCCATATCTATTTTAAACCCTGTGTAGGGCCAAAATTACTAGATGTCGCCCATCATAGTTGATATAAGTTGCGAGCTGGGGTCTGTGGGCCAAGGTCTGGGGGCCAAATTTCCGTGCCAAAAATTTTTAAGTGGCAATTTGAAGTGGGAATCCTCAGAATTATCCCCGAATGAGCCTGAAAGGACAGAAAGGGAGAAGGGCCTCACCTTTTTGTAAGTTGCTACACTTCTTGCTACGTAATATCCAAAAACGTAGGAGGACAGCGCCCAAATGATCCCAAAAATGATATAAAAAACACTTTTTTTAAAAATTCAGTTAAAACACCAATAAGGATAAGTGAAAAACAAAGAGAAAAGCACCTATGTGAGGTTAAAGCGTTTGGGGAAAATTCAGCCCTTTGTTAGCAAAGAAGGAAAGGCAAAACGCCATTAAGTACATACACAAAACACAATTCAAATTAAAAACAATCAAAATATAATACAAAATTAACAAAAAAATAAAAAACCTGACCAGTGCTTCCCCACGTGAACGCACGGCATAGTGTCCCGAAAGCGGAAAGACATAGTGTCACATAAACCGGAAGTGAATGCGCAATGGGAAAGAATAGCCGCGCACGCGCAGAAAGGATTGAACTGCCGAACCTGGTAAGGGCAAAAAAAATATATATATAAGTATAAGACAAAAATGTCAGCAAATACAAGGTACGTGGAATTAATAGGCAGTACACTCAGGGACACTGGATGAGGATAACAAATTGCTAACAGTTATAAAAGCAAAGTATAATATCAAAAAGGATGTACAATATCAAAAGAGAAAAGCTTAGAAGCATGGAAAAAGTAAACAAATAACATAATGACAATACACTAAAATACAAAAACGAATAGACTAAAAACAAAAACCAACAACAAACACAAAAACAAAAACAAACACAAACCAAAACAAACACAAACAACAAAACAAAACACAAAACACAAAAACAAAAACAAAAAACAAAAAAAAAAAACAAAAAAACAAACAAAAACAACAAAAAACAAAAAACAATAAACTATAAACAACAAACAACAATGCATATAAAAGAAAAAACACAAAAAATGAATAAATGAGTGATTAAATAAGAGACAAATAGGAAGAAAAACAGGAGGAAAACATTAGTAATGAAACATAACCTCTCTTTTTAAATTCAAGCCATGTGGAACTACAGTATTCAGAGAGATGATCCAAAAAGCCTCTCTGTCTCTCAACCTTCTTTCTAAATTACCCCCTCTCTTTCTTCTGGGGACCCTTTCAATGCCAAAAACTTTTAAAGCACTAGTGTTCCCACCATGGCATTCCAAGAAATGCTTAGCTACATTGGACTTGGCACGTTCTGTAGTGTTGGAAACATCCCTTAAATGTTCAAGAAACCTAATCTTGAGTTTCCTGATTGTGGAACCCACATACATCAAATTACACAAACCGCAACAGGCGACATACACAACCGCTTCCGAGTTGCAATTAATGTATTGTTTGATGTTGTAACTCCTCTGTTGTGCACAATCAGAAAATTTCTTGCATGGTAATGCAAAACTGCACATTTTACATGGGTGGGACCCACACCTAAAAAAGCCCAAGTGATGCAGCCAGGTACCTTTGTTTTCATGAGAACTGGACGAAAGAATATCGCCCAGCGTTAGAGATTTCCTTGTTACCACCTTGATTCCCTCAGCCAAAATCTCACCTACAACCTCATCCTCCTTCAATAATGGTAAATATTTATAAACAATATCCCTAATTTGGGTAAACTGTTTTTCAAAATTTAAGTACCAAAAAAAGGAAAAAAAGTAAATTTTGTTTCATTCTTTGGAAACAATAAAAATTTTGTCTAGACTTTTTGGCAAAAAAATTTGATGCTCTTTCAAACCCAACCTGGGAAACCCCAATTTTTTTAGGCGTTGGCAAATTTGTGTACGTTCTTTTCAAAATCAAAATTATTGCTGGCCCAAATTTCCTTTTTCATGTGTTTCCATTTCCCCAAAATTTGGGAAAGGGGACGGGGGGTAAAGTCCCTTTTGGGGTGGGGGCTCCCTTTAAAAACAAAGGGGATTACCCCCCTGTGCTCTTTCTAAACGTACATGTGGAAAAAATTTTTTACCCCAAAGGGGGAATTTCCCTGCAACCTGAGGTCCCCAAAAAAATAAAAGGTAGATGACTCCCAAATGAAAAAATGAAAAACAAGATTAAAACAGATTACAGTGCAAATACCAAAAAATCCCCGGGACGGCAGACACATCACACCCCAAACCAGGGGAAAAAACGTCGGGTGTAAAACTGCCAAACCCAAAAATGGGGGGAATCCCCCCCAAAGGGGGGTTTTCCCCAAAAAAAAATGAAAAAATTTTTCCCACCAAGACATCACTAGATTCGCCAATGATGGCGAATACCAAACTTCCCATCGGAAACCCCTAATTTGCAAAAAAAAATTTTTCATCGAAAAAAAAAAAATTTTGTGTCAAAAAAAAAATTGGGGTGGCCCAAAAAATTAATTTTAATAAAAAACCCCCTGAATTTCTGACTAAAATTGTTTTAAATGAAGTTTCTAAAAGGGAAAAAAGGCCCCCCTGATGGGGGGAATGCAAGTATAACAATGAAATCCCCAACAAACTGAACCCCAAACCCCAAACCCCCTTTCCAAACCCCTGCCCCCCCCAGATTCCCTATAACATCCTTGGTGTTTTTTAAAAAAACCGGGGGACCCCCGGGTTTGGGCAAAAGGAAAGTAATAACACATCTAAAACCCTTTTAAAAAGGGGTTTCTGGAAAGAGCCAATGCCCGGGTACTATTTGGGGCCAAAGGGATAGGATTTCTTTGTTTTGGGACCTTTTGGGAGTCCATTAAAACAGGGATCACTGGATCCCAGTTTAAACCCTTAACTTCCATTTTTCCTTTTTTGAAAAAAAAAACCCCGAACACCTCCCTCAAGCACCAGGGAGATAATTCCTCAACATATTTTTTTTTAGGATTGGAAAGTCAGTTTTTCTATAAACAACCTTGTTCCCCTTAGGGAGTTCCCCAAAGGATTTTTTGTAATCAAATTTGTTCATAATAATAACAGTCCCCCCCCTTTTCTGGGCATACAAATTTTTAATAATTTGAATTCTCTTTTTTTGCTCCTTTAATCCTTATTGGGAAAAAGGGGGCCCGATTAGTGGAAAAAACTTTTTAAAGTGTGACACTATCCTGGAGCCCTTAAAAAACCCTTTCCACTAACAATTGAAACTTCTCCATGGAAGGGGCTCAAAACGACGGGAAAAGAAAATTTTTTCTGAACTCTAAAATTTCCTACTCTATCGCAATTCCAGACCCTACTAAAAAAAATCTTCCAAAAATCCAATAGATTTACTAGGGATAACTGTTTTTCCCCAAATTCCTGACCACCAAACAATTTGGGTTTTTTTTAAGTGAATCCTTGGCCCAGTTTCCCGCTCACAAAGGGAAAAAAAGCGCGGACTGTTTAAAAAAACTTAAAAAATGTAAATTCCCAAAATCTTTTTAAGGGGTTTTTAAAAAAAACCCAAAAACCTTTTCAAACCCAAAAAATTTATTTCCCCAAAAAAAAGACTGCCCTGATTTAAAACCCGGTTTAAAGGCTTTTTCCGATAAGTTTTGAAACAAATACGTGGAATTTTATGATTGAAGGGGTTCCCAAACCTGATTTGCATGTTTTGATTTGTTCTTATGTTTTTCCCCCCCCCCCCCCCCCCTCCGGGGGGATTTGTTTTTAGCCCTTTTGGTTTTTTTTGGGCGCATCGCCCCCTTTTTGTTCTTTTTGTAATACACATACCCGGGGACAGGGGCCCCCTCCTCAAAATTTTCCCCATTGGCATCCATTGATCAGAGTCAATAGAAAACCAAAAGCCCGACATTTTTAATTGGAAATTTTCTTGGAGTTTTTCGCCAAAATGCCCAAAAAACTAAAATTCTGTTTCCCAAAATCGATCTAGGGGTTCCCGGGTTAGAAGACCAAACTGCCCCCACTCATAAAACCTGGTCCTGTTTTTTAATCAAAACAACCCCTCCGTTTTAAATTTTGGTCTGTTTTGAAAGTCCACAACAGTCCTTTTTCCTTTTTACAGACATTGCTTGAAAAAGCGTTCCAAGTCCTTTTGAAAGGAAGATGTCCTGGAAAAGATTGTAATTCTTTTTTCCAAAACTTTGTATTTTTATCCTTGATAATTTTATCTAACTTTTTTTTTTCATTCAAGTGATTTAAATTCCATCAAAATGCAATGAACTTTTTTGACAAAATTACATTCCAGGGGAAACAAAAACTTTTGGGTGAAAAGGGCCGTATGGGGACTTTTTTTTCCGCAAAGCCACGTGGGAAACATTTCTTTTTCTAGATATTTTTTGAGAGTGGTGGGGTCCCACCAATTCCTTTTCCTGTTTAAGCTTTTTCCTGTTTCTAAGCTTACATTAAAATCAAGGTGTTTCTGGCGGGTGTAAAGACCTATTAAGTTTTTTGCACCTTTCTTGTCTCATTTGTTTGTACGCCTTTTTATGCAACGCAGTCACCACCAAATATGACAAAAAAAAATTTATGATTTAAAGCCCTTTAGCCTCTAAGGGTATAAATCAAAAACAAATATACCTTTGGTTAAACACGACTGAAAACTGGGCAGTCCCAAACAACAAAAAGAAAATACAGCAGCTCACCTAACTGTTTAGTATTTTGTCATAAAAGTTTTTTATATCATTTTTGGGGATATTTGGTGGGGGCCGTCCCCCCCCGTTTTTTATACACAGTTATTTACAACCTTTTAAAAAAAAAAACATCGGAAAATTGTGGGCGTGAAGGAGTGAAAAAATTATTTCTCTTATCATATGCAATCAGGGGAATTTGTTGCACTCACAGTTCACACAAGCTTGAACATGAAGCGGCAGAAAAATTTAACCCATTTTGCAAGTTTTAAATTTTGCATTAATTTATATTCCCATTCCTTCCCCTCCCTCAGAAATCTTAAAATCTCGCATTAAGACCGTTACCCAAATCTTTCCCGGAATGATTTTTTTTCCAGAGAAATTGGGGGGGCCCCTGGCAATCATTCCTGATGTTATTAATATGAATCTGTGTATTTTATGCGCTGGCTACTCTGTCCGTTTTTCCCCCCCATAGAGCCCCGTGATGGGGCATTGCATACACTGACAGATACACCACATTCTAACCTGCAGGAAAAAGTCCCCTAATTCTGTCACCCCGCTGGGACTGTGGGACAGGTACACGTCAGCAGTGTGGAAAGGGTTTTCGCACTTGCACCGTTCGCAAGGGAGGGTAGGGGCCATTTTCATTGGGGGGCCCTTTAACGCCCGGGCAATAAGCCCGCAGGGTTTTTTGGTTGCCCAAGGAAAGGGGAAGGGGGACTGGGGAATATGTCCTTTTTAGTCTGTTGTCTCTATGTACACAGGTTTAAGTTCCTTGGCAATCTTTTTGTAGATCTCGAGCTGGGGGTTTTTTAGTTGACCAAATAAGGGGACTTGTTCTTCCCTTTTGGTCCTTTGTAGTGAGCAACTGTCTCTGTTGATGGCGGCCGCTTTGCTGATTTTGGTTTTATCAATTTTGGGCTGTATCCAAGTTTTAGAAATTTTTTCCCCCAAAAC
>JAODAL010070961.1:0-15716 GCA_025379985.1 Phyllomedusa bahiana
TGGCAGGAACGGGAAAGAGCACTTTACAGGAAAGGAACAAGGCAGGATACAGGAGACACAGACACCGGAAGGGACGGCCGGAGCTCAGATGACAAGACATGGGACCAGATTCGGGGGTTAAAGCTCCAACAGCAGACTGAGATCTGGCGGAGCTCAAGAGGGAGGCAGCGAGACAGCAACAGATGCAATAAACTGACCCAGAGTAGAGAAAAGAATTCCTCTTATACCCGGGGTCAGGGGTGAGAAAAAAGGTGCACAGAAAGGAAAGAAAAAAATAGGCGGGAAGTGCCCGGGCACCCCTTAGGAGTCAAGTCCAGCAGGACCAGGAAGCAACAAGACTGGACAGGAAGGCAAGTACATAGAGAAAACAGGTGTGGGCCCCCGCCGGGGAAAAGCCCCGGGGGCAGAGACATGGCAGGACGGGACAGGCCGACGGTCCCAAGGCAGGGGCCCGCGGCATGACGTGACATGATACAAAATTTTATGCTTTTCTATTGTTGGAGTATGAAAAAGTTTGATACTGTGTTTTATTACAATGCAGCAAAGGAACTAGGAAAATAGTTTTAAAAG
The DNA here is from genome assembly GCA_025379985.1 of Phyllomedusa bahiana. NCBI lineage: Eukaryota > Metazoa > Chordata > Amphibia > Anura > Hylidae > Phyllomedusa > Phyllomedusa bahiana. The sequence continues at coordinate 571 of JAODAL010070961.1, forward strand.
CCCCCTTTTCCAACTCTGTGTGTTCTTAACAAATTTGTTTCTTTAGACACTAGGTGATATTGGTCTAACTGTCCATTTTTGGAACTGCAATAGGGAAAAGATGTAGTCTTTGGGTTCTGTATCAAAGGTGGAAAAAATTTGGGAACAAAGTGGGCTGCCAGCTCTCGGGCCCTTACTTAGTCTAATAAAAAAAAGAGTTTGTGTTCTGGGAGGGAGACCCCGGCCTCTGAGTCACAGTGCAATAGGTTTTCACAAGGGAAAAAAAACTGAGACCTGTTTTTCTTTAACACTTACTGTGGAACGTGACCCCCCCTCTGGGGCCCTCCCCTCTCTTGTGCACAGGAGGGAGAGGAAACCTGTTTTCAAATCAGTGAGGCCCCCCAAGGAGGCGGGCCAACTGATTTAAATTTTCATGACATCCCCCCGTGATACATCCAAATGTGGCCCCGAGAGAGGGGAAGGGACGGGGCCTTCCAGTCCGCAAATAAGGCCCATTTCACACGGGGTTAACTGTGGGGCGTTTTTTCCGCCCCGCAATTCGCCGTGTGGGGGGGCGGGGCGGGGGGTGCGGGGGAGCGGCAGGGGGCTCACTTCGCCGGCCAAAAGACATCATTGCTAGCGGCCGTTTAAAGCCGCTAGAAATGCCTGCCAATTATCTCCCCCCCCGGCGTATTCGCGAGCAGGGAAGGAGAGTAATCCATAGTTCTTATGAGAAAATGTGCTTACCCTAGGTACTGGGACGATTAGCCCCTAATTGGCGCACTTCGGCAGTAAATTTCGGCTGAATTTCGTCCCCGAAAAAAGCCGTGTGAACATGGCCTAAGAGTCAAAAAAGCAAGCCTCAGTGACTATTCTCTGTGAAAACCATTTTGCTGTGACTCAGGGCTGGGCTTTTTCCCATTTCAGAAAAAGCAGACCTTTTTTTTTATTAGCAACCCAAAGGGCCCCCCCAATGAGGCCCCCCCCCCTGACCCCTGTGACGGGCCCCCTCAATGAGGCCCCCACCCGAGTCCCAGTGAAGGGGCCCCCACTGGGAACCCCCCCCTGAGTCCAGTGAATTTGGGTCCCCCCTGAGCCTCAGTGAAAAGCCACCATCCTGAGTGCCCCGTGAAGGCTCCCACCCTGAGGTCCGTGAAGGACCCCAAAACTGAGGTCCCTGTGAGGGCCCCAAAATTGAGGCCCCACCCTGGCCCCCGTGAAGGGCCTTTAAACTGAGCCCTGCAGTAAGGGCCCCCAAAATGAGGCCCCCCCCTGAGGCCAGTGAAGGACCTCAAAACTGAAGCCCCCCTGATAGCCCCAAAATTTAGGCCCCCACCCGAACCCCAGTGAATGGTCCCCATTGAAACCCTGTGAAGGGCCCCAAACTGAGTTCCCTCCCCTGAGCCCAGTAAAGGGGCCCCCTACCCTAAACCCATGGTAAAAGGGTTTCCCAAACCGAGGGCCCCCACCCTGAGCCTCTGTGAATGGCTCCCACCCTGAGGCCATGTGAAGAGTCCCCAACTTGAGGCCCCGAAACTGAGTCCCTGTGAAGGTCCCCCACACTGAGCCCCTGTGAAGACCCCTGAGTCTCTGCCATGGCCCCCTAGATGTGTGAATCCTTAGCAAGGCTCTGGGGATACATTCTTAGTTTCAGAGATGGACCCTTTTCCACCCACAAGTCAAGGGCTTGCAAGGGCCGTGCATCACTACTAAAGGCAGTGAGGTCCTGCATTGTGTGTGGAAGGACCCATCCCCACAACTAAGAATATGTACACAGAACAGGCCTCAGGGCAGTCTTTAAAATTAAAACATAGTTTTCTGGTGGGGTTGGGCCCTCCCTCTCATCATAAAGGCCACAATATGTTTGTGGACTCCCTGTGCAGGCACAACATGCGTGTGGGCCACAAAGGGACTGTTAAAAGGGCTCTGAACAGTGAGAGGGAGTGTCCTACTGGGGCCCCCCCCTATATACTTCTACAGGAGTGAGAGCTTATACCTATTTACAAAACCAGGAATATATAACTAACTACTTAAGGGGGCCGTACCTACCTAACTACCAGGCCACAAAGGAGTTTAAATTTTTAGGGGGCCTATGGATGGGGAATTTTGTACATAGGGAGGAGGGGGCACAGATAGAAAGATGATAGAAAAATTAGGTATTTGTGTTGTAATTCTGCAGGGATGAGTTGTCGCGGGGAGAAGACCGGATGGAGAGAAAAGGGGAAAGTGTATGTCTCAACAGGAAGACATCAACTGTGAGTCATTTAGATGTAACTGCAATGTATCTCCCAATATATGGTCACTATGAGATGGAAATGTGGGAGGGTGGGGGCAGGGTATGCAGAGGGGGCAGGCCCAAATGTTTTGGGGCTGTATGGCGCCCCTGAAATTTCTGTTTAGCGGCCCTGTCAGTATGAAGGATGCGATGGCCGCACTGCACACAACTTCCTGAGCGTCTGTTACATCCCTGTATTAACAGTTCTGCGGCCCTACTTCCTGACACCTCCCTTCTTCATCTCCACATGTTCTGAACCACAGTAATCAGGTTAAATTGAGATAGATAGGGATTTTCAGTTGTGGTTTGGGCACCGTTCTCGAAAAGGTTCGCTATCACTATTCTTTTATCATGCAGCTGTTACTATGTCTTAAGTTGTCTTTATGATGCTACGTTGGTGGCAATATTCAGCAGAATTTTTCTTTAGAAGATATATTTTTGGAGGTATTTGATAGCACATGGCACATTGATTTTCTTTCAGATCTTATAAGATTAAGTGAGCCCATAAAACTAATGCCCCTGTATGAAATTTGAAGCATACAGTTTGTACAGTATATTTCTATGGATACCATGTTACTCCCCCATAAAACTGAAACTTGAGAATAGCCACTTTCCCCTATTTATATGCAAAGCTTATTTAAAATTCCTGCTGTTTCATTTTGCAAAGTGTCTGTGATATGTCACATTGCTACTAAGCTTTTTTTAAACTGTCATGCAAGTTCCCCAAACGCACCTCAGGAAAATCTTGATTTAGCTTTGAAGAAATATCATATAACTGAGAATGATGCAAGATAAGTTGATGAAACTTCTCAAACTTTTTGTGGGAGATGGTAAACTGTATGATAATGTTAAAATGTTGCTCAATATTTTTAGTTTTCCATAAATATGTGGAAGTTATTATATTCAAGAGTAGGGTTCTGCCATTTTTGCCTGGTTCTGAGAATTGAATTCTGACTCATTCCTCAGTTGTGCTGATATTGGTAGCCCCTATTCACTCCCGCCATTGGCTTTAGCTATAAAGTAAACAAAAGAGGAAAGGCAGTAAATGGTTTTGGTAGACGGGTTAGCTATATAAAATGATTTAATATATTTTCGATATAATCAAGCCATAACAATAATAAAAATTTGATAGTGTGAAATGAATTTTAGAACTGCCACTAGATGCAGTTAACAAATGCAACTCAGTAAACTAAAGGACATGGGGTAAGAGGGTAGGATGGGGGGTGGGAGCGGAGGTGGAGATAATTTCTAATTTTCCAAGGCCCTTTCTTGAACAAAATACAATAATCCATGAACATGCTTCTGCTATCGAAGATAAAGTCTAGATGGGTATGTGCAGTATGTCTACATGACGAATACAGTAACCCATCAGATGATTTGCTGGGAAAGTCCATGCAGACGAAATATGTGTTGGAAAAAGTGGCTGGCCAATTGAGAAGCAAAAGGATGACTGGGCAGTGAAACAAAGTGGGCCATTTTAAAGAATCAGTCAGTCACCACTCAAATAAACTGTGTTGTTTAAGGAGGGTGGTAGATCAGTCATAAAGTCCATAGCAATGTGGACTTGAGGAGGATTTGTTGCATGCACACATGGCACAGAATTCAACAAAGTCCTTGATATCTTTGATCAGATTTGACCACCAGTAATGAGTTGGCCAGGTTTTCAAACTCCTGGATGTCCGGCAATCAGAGATCAATTTCCTCACTTCAAAATCTTTTTCCTAAGTGTAGGTTGCACAAAAGTTTTCTCTGGGGGAGGTCAATAGGAGCTGCAGAGATCAGGAAATTTAGGAGGAAACGATGTTTCTGAGGTACAGATTCCAGACCTACTACATCAGAAGCACGGGAAAGGGTCTTGACATTTTTGTAAACAGGTCTGAAGCGCATCAGGAAATTGAACCTGAAAAAAAAGATACCATCTAGCTTGCCAAGGATTTAAACATTGTTCTGTCTGTAGATAAAACAAATTCTTGTGGTCTGTGTGTGTTCCCCAGATGGAAAAGCCCCCTTTCCCAGCGGGATGATGGCATTTTTCCCCAAACCCAAATTTAAAGGGGGTCAGTGGATTTCCGATCCCAAAGGGTTTTGGTTTCTCTCTGCTGAGGAAAAGGTCTTGGAGAAAAAGCCACAGTAAAAATTTTTTCCCTTTAGTTTTTTCTGGGAAAGGGGACCACTCCAATTTCCCCATTTAGGAGGCATGCCCTAAGGGAAAGAAGATTTCCCCGGGGGCTGGGAGGGGCATAGGTTGGGTTTGTAAAGACTAAAGCGAATTTTCAGTGGGGAGAAGGCTTTCCCACTTTATGGGGCCCAAAATTTTGGGGGATTCCGTTTTTTTTTAGTAAGAAACCCACAATGGGGGTCCCAACCAGGGTTTAAAAGAATTGGGGAAAAAACCCTGTCAGTGTATTTGGGAAAAAATACCGGAAAAGGTACAGTAGGGCCTTGGGCCCAAACAGTTTGGGGTGGATCCATCTTCCCGTTTTTTGCCGAGAAAATTTAAAACCCAAGGAAAGGCAGGGGGATTGTGAAGCCCAAACGTTTCTTAGCTTAGCCTAAAAGTGATTTCGTCATAAGCATCTTAAAAACCTGGTGTAAGGGGCCCCAATGAGATTTTTAAATTTTTAAGAAGACCGGAGTTCCCCAGATACAGGGCCCAAAGAAACAAGAGGTCTCTAAAAGAATTTCCCGGTTTCCCGGGCGGGGCAGGGCCGGGCAGCAGGGGATAGGAGCCCTGCTTCGCTCCGTCTTTAAAAGGGGTTTAAACCCGGGAAATAACAGCCAAAAAAAAGGGGCACTTGAAGTCCCAAAACTGCGAGGGAAACCCCGGTTTCCCGGGGGGTGGGCGGCATAATCGGGGGGGGGGGCCGTGTGCACGGGATTCTGAAAAAACGGGGACCGGGACACTGTCTAAAAAGATGGCCCCCGATCCCCGCACCCCAAGCGGACCCGGGCCGCCTGCAACACGGCACCCAGCAGAAAAGGGACAAGAGGAGGAGGGGATCTTTCTAAGCAATCTGAGAGGGGGGGGTCCCAGAGAGGGGGCCACGTCCCCCGCAGCCATACAGAGTCTCAGGGAAAAAACCCCCCGCTGTCACAGAGCCCCCCCAAAAAGGGCAAAAAGGGGGGGAGCAGGAGGGGGGAGGAGAGCTGGAGGAGGTTTCCCAAGGAATAAATATTTTCTTGAAAAGGCAGGGCCCTATAAACTGTGGCAAAAACTTTCCTTTTGCCCAGAATTATTTGCTTCTTTTGAAGCTACTTTTAACCATCCTCCTTTTAAAGCTGCAGTTACCTCGCGGAAAAAAGGTTTTTAAAAGACAGGGTGTTTACACAACCCAAAAACAAATACATGGGGTGGGAGAGGGTGGGAGGGGGGTGGGGGAAAGGGGGAGGGTGTGGGAAATTGGATGTACGGGGAAAAATTTTAAAGCAAAGGGGAAGGGAATTATCTGCAGGAAAAAGTAGGGGATTTTGGGAAAAACCGGGGTTAAAGAAGGAAAAAATTCGGGAAATTATGGGGCCCCTGAAGGGAGTCAATCCCTCTCAAACACCTTATGATTTTGCGCAAAAAGGGGACTTTTCCCAAGGCTGGGGTTTTTGGAACCCCCGGGCCCAAAAAGAGTAGAACTTTTGTCACGGATTGGCCCGCCGGGGAATACCTGCACAGAAGGGCCCAAAAAAAGGGGGGCCCCGGGGCGGTTATAGTCAAGTACCGGGGACTTTTTTAAAAAAATCTTCCTGAGGGGAAACCCAATACCGTGCCCGCAAACCCCGCTTTTCTTTTGGGTGACAAAATCCTCAATATTTGAAGATACTCAATTAAAAGTATCCAGGAAAAGGGGGGAAAAATTTTGGGGAGTGTGCCCCCCTAGTTAAACGCCAAATACGTTTTAATCTGCAAAACCAGCAAACCTTTGAAAATTTTCCGGAAAGGGCCCAAACCTCTACTGGGGGGTCAGTGACGAAAGAAGGTCTACTTGGAAAAAATTTAAGGAAAAGAATGATGCTTTTAGAGAAATCGGGGGGCACAAGGAAATGAAAGGGAAAGAAGAACCCAAAAAGGCAGGCCGAGTAGAGTAAAAACCACCCCGGAAACCCCGGGGGGAAAACTCTTCAAGTTTGGGGCCTTACGGCCCCCGAGGAAAGATAAACTTTTTTTCAGGTGGGGGGTTTTTTTAAGGGGGCCTGTAGGGAAAACCCCGGGGGTTTAAAAAGGGACTCCAACTTTCCCACTGAGGCGGGGACTATATGAGTCTTCACTGGGCCGTTGGGGAGGGGATCGGGCCCCTAAAAGGGTTTTTTAAACTAAATTCTTTACCGTTAATTGTTATTGTTTTTTTTTTTTTTTTTTTTTTTTTTTTTTTTTTTTTTTTTTTTCCCGGGAAAATTTTTTATATATTGCAAAAGGGGCCCGAGGGATTTGGATGGGGGAGGGGCGGGTTTTAAAAAACAATGGGGAAAAAGAAATTTTCCCCCTTTTAAAAAAATCCCAATAAAAAAAGAGAATTTTCAAAAATTGCAAAAAAGGGAAAAAAGGGGAGGTTTTGGGTAAAGGCGAAGGGAAGGTTTGCTTAGGTTTTTTTTGGGGGGTTGGGGTTTTTGGGGAGAGGGGGGGGTTTGGGGGGGCATTTTTCCCAAAAAACTAATTATCACATTAAATTTCTTTGCCCAGGGAGAAATTTGCGGATTCCCGGACAGGGGAATTTTAAAGGGGGTTAAAGTTCCCCAAAAAGCAAAACGATGGTGCTGGGGGTATCTCAAAAAAAAAAAGGGCGGAAGTTTGCTCCGGGAAATTTCCCATCTCAATGAGGGTTTTTTCCCAACCGCCTAAAGAGGTTGTGGGTGGGAGGGTGAGGGGTCCCGGGTTTGGTGCGGGGAAAAAGGCAGGGGTTTAACCCTTCTAGTTAACAAAATACCCCATGCAAATTTTGAAAAACCGGGAAAAAGGATAAACAGGGGGAGGGTTATCGGGGTTTACCCCGGGGAAACCCCGGGGGAAAAATCCCCTTGCCTAAATTTTTTACGAAACAAACAAAAAAGGGATAGGAGTTCTTTAACAACATCCAGGCCCCAAAAACTTTTTTAGAAAAAAATGACAAGGTGTGGTGGGGGGAAAATTTAAGGACGTAATGAACCCCCCCCGGGGGGAAAAAAACCAGGAAGGGGGTTACAGGGCCCAGAGGGAAAGGGCGAAAGAAAAGGGGAAGACTTTGTTGGGGAGCCCTTATGTAAATTGGGCCCGGGTTTTTAACGGATTTTTGGGGAGTATTTTAACCGGGGGAGGAGTTACCCCCCTTTTCCGCATGCCCCATTTTTTTTTGGTAAAAGGAAATCGACTTTTTTCTGGCAAAATTGCAGCGCAAATTTTGGGGGGAAATTGATTTAAACCCGGAAATTGGTGATTGGTAATCTCCGGGCCCATTCCCCAGGGGTTTTCCCTCCCCTTGAGGGATCTTCACCCCAAAAGGATCAGAATAATATCGGCGTTCCCAAAGCCCCTCTCACGGGGACCTCACTTTTAAAAATTTTTGCCCCGGGTTGGGGGGGGTTATGAGGGGGGGCAAGGGGGGGCCCATAGGACAACCCCAGGTCTATTTTGGGGGAAAAGGGTTTAAAAGCTGGAAAAATCAGGGGGCGCATTCATATCATCCCTTGGGGGCCCCGAAGAGAAAAAGGGGGATGAAGGGTTTAAATTTCCAAAAGGGGCCTCCCCACCAAAATGAGGAGGGGGTACACACAGTTTTTTTGCGGATCCCACATCCCTGAAAATTTAAGGGGAGGTGGTTTTTGGGCCCTAAAAAGGGGTAGGGAAATTTTGATCAGACGAGAATAGAAATTTACTAGGGCCCGCCCGGGCCCCTAAGGGCCCCCGTTTTTTGATTCGGCAAAAATTTCAGGGAAATTAAGGGCCCAAATTTTGTCAAAATCAGCAGGGGATCGTTTGGGGCATCCTTGGGAATTTGAAAGACAAAAGGGGCAGTGTGGGAAAAAAACCCCAAAAAAGGAATAACGAGACCCTGAAAAAATCCCTTTTCCCCCTTTTAAACCCAACCAAAAATTATGAGTTTTCCCTAAAGGGGAAGGTTCATAAAAAACATACCCCTTTTAAAAAAAATTACCCAGAGATAGATAAAAAAAATTGAAAATTTTCTTTTTCCCACAACGGAGGAAATTGAAAAGGAAAATAAAGGGACATTCCCCAGGTTTGGGCCCCGGGCCCCCCAGTTGGACTGCAGGGGATTTTAAAAGGGGACCCGGGTCAAAAAAAATCCCCCCAAAACCCTACCCGTGTTTTCTTCAGAGAAAATGGGGGCCCAAAAACCATCCCCCCCCATCTGGAGACATCGCCTACATAAAAGAAAATACAAAAAAAGGGGAAGGATCCTCTGTCCCCGGAGTTTCCCGGACCGATTTTTCCCCGGATAAACAAGGACTTTAAAAATAATTTTTTAAAGGTAATAGCAAAAGGGACTAGCGACTCTTATCCCCAAGCTCATGGGACAAAACCAGTTGGGGTTTTTAAAAGGCAGGTCGGGGTAAAAAAATATTGGGAAACGGAAATTGAAGGTTCTAGACACAGTAGAAAGCACTATCAGGGTACAGCATCCCCGGGCGTTGTTGGGGAAGGCCCCCGGAAAAGGAAAAGCCTTTTGGGGAACAAGTCCCACGGGAAAGGGGGTTGAATTTTGGCCCTAGATAAGTGGGCTTAAGGGGAACTTCAGAACCCTCCCTGGAAGAAATGTTATAGAACCAAAAGGCCCCAAAAGTGCATACACCAGGTTTTTATTCCCCCCTCAACCCCACTAAAAAAAGGAACAAAGGAAAGGTTCCCCCCTTTTGCCTAGTTATTCAATATCGCTTTTGAACCCCTGGCAGTTTTCCTAATAAATAGTGGGGATCCCTTTTAAGGGATTAAAGGTGGGTTCAGCAGAGGTGAAAGTCACATGCTTTGCAGATGACATGCTCCTGTTTGAAAAACCGCTTTTGAACAAACAGACAAGGTGAAGAGAGCAATTTTGTACGGTTTTTTGGGGAAATTTTTTTTGGGGTTTTAAAAAAAAATGGGTGAAGTGCCCCGTTAATACCATTGGGGCTTTATGGTCGGCTCCAAAAAAATACCTTTAAAGGGAAATCGAGCGGTGGGGACCCCTTGGGCCTATTTGGGATTTAAGTTTGGGACCAAAAGGGGGCCTTGCTGTACCCTTTAAAAATTACCCTCCTTATTTCCAAAATCTTGGGAGAAATCGGGAGATGGGGAGGGGCCCACCCTTTTCCATTTTGGGGAGAATCCCGCTGATAAAATTGGGTTAGTTTTGCCTAGACATTTCTAACCCCTTTCCCCCAAAAAAAATTGCTGCCCCAAACATAGGGATGTTTAAGGAACTTCGGAAAGCTTTTGCAAAATTTATTTGGAGGGGTGGGCGGTTTTCGAAATTTTGGTATAAGAAACTAACCCATGGGAAAAAATTTCAGGAGGGGCTCAAATCCCCGAAAAATTAGGCTCTTTTACTTGGCAGGACCCTGTGGAGACATGTCAAAAACTGGGTTTGGAAAGGGGCCAGTATCTTCTCAAACCGGGACTGGGGGGGGCCAATTGGTGAACCCGGGGAAAGGTTTTTTCTCTCTCCTTCACACCCCATTAAAATGGGCCCAAACCCCCGGGGAAACTAAGCAGCCCGGTTGGGGAGGGCACTTTTAGCCACATGGCGACACTTTAAAGGGAAATTTTATGGAAGAAACCCCTGTACATATCAATTACTTGCCTTTTGGGGCTTGACGGAAATTTTTAAACCCGGAAGGGGGGAACAAAATTTTTTCTCAGTTTGGAAAAAAGGGGGAATTAAAAAATTAGGGGATATTTTCATCTTCGGGGGAATCTTTTCTAAAATGGGGGGGGGGACTTAGAGGAGAAAAAACCAAAATGGGGGCATAATCAAATTTTTCAATTTCAAACAGATAGAGAGTTTCTGTTTGAGCCAGTGTGGGCACCCGCCCCAATCTTGGGTGGGAAAAAATAAATTTTTGAAAATCTTATGAAGAGGGGGCCCCGTTTTGGGATTTACTATCTAGAATTTTTTCAGGGTATACGCCAAATAAAGTTTCAGAAACCCCTGGGGCATGTTTGTTTAAAGGGGGTGGGGAAACCCCCAAAACAGGATCCCGAAAATGACAAGCAAGATTTTGAAGGGTTTTAATGGGCCCACAGGGGGGTAAGGACAAATTTTAATAAAAAGCAATGGGAGAGAGATTTTTTCTTTTTTAGCGCCTTAAAATCCCATTTTTTGCTTTTAACATCCCGTAAATCAGGGGGGAAACCGAAATTTTTGAAAGGCCCCGTTCCCAAAAAGTAATCGGAGAAAAGCCAAAAAAATGTTTTACCAAAAGCAAGTGGAAAATGCCCCCGGGGGGTCCCAAAAAGGGAAATTCTGCTTCGGTTAGAGGGGAGTTCATAAAGGATACTTTTTTTTCCCCGCTCATAAGCTTTTTCCCACAGGGGTTCCTATTCCATACGGGCCCCCCAAAGGGGGAAACCCCCGAAAAGGGGGGATGGGGGGGGGAGGGGGGGAGAATGATAAATCAAAAGGGGGTACAAGGGGGTTTTTCCCAGGGGGGGAAAAGAAATGTTTGCTGAGACACTGGTTTGAAACATCAAAATTGCCCCCGCGTAGTTTTAGGTCCAGGATAAATATTTAAACAAACACCCCTTTTTTGGAGAAAAAGCTTGAGGTAGAAGGAATTTAGATTGGAAATCGAAAGGGATTCCCCTTAAAAAAAAGGGGGGACTTTTATATCAAAAAACAATTTTCCCCCGAACAAGAGGGTCCAAAACCCTATTAAAAAACCATTTAAAATTCCCAAGTTTTACCCCCCTTAGAGAAATTGAAAGGGTCATTAGGAAATTCCCAGATTTTAGGAAAATTAGCTGGAGGGTAGGGGTGCGCACAAAGGGGGGGGTATTAGGGTAAGGGTTTGGTTTAAGGGGGGGGTGGGAAGGGCAAAAAGGGGGGAGAAAAAGGAAAATACTGAGGGGGGCGGCCAAAAATTTTTTAACGGGGCAAGTTTGCCAACCCGAGATTGTAACCCGTGTAATTAAAAGGCCCTGAAAACTTTGTTTTTCATTTTGGTTTTTGTAATTTATGTTTTTTTCCGGTTATGTCAACATTGAAAGATTTCCTCAAAAAAATTTGTTTAAAAAAAAAAAAAAAGAGGTCTCTGAAAATCTTGTTAAGAGGTTTGTGAAAGACGGCAGAAGCATTACATAGGTTAAGGGCATCAAAATTAAAAAACTTCCATTCTTTCCCGCTCAGGTCACGAATTTGGATTAAAGGGAATGGGTCCCCCCAAAATCTACCCTTTTTGAAGGAAGGGTTGGCTTCTGGAGTTATCAAAAAAGCTTTAGGATGTGGACACTGGTTTCTTTACGGTTTTTTGTTTTTTTTGGGGGTTTTCTCGTAAAAAAGAAAAGTTTCAAATTGGGAGGGAAACAAAATAAAGACATTTTTAAAAAATATATTTCAAATTTTTCCTTGTTTTTTCCCCAAAAAGTACAAGTGAAAATTTTTTTCCTCCGTGGCTATTTCGTTCCCCCCAGTAACAGACCCGTAAAAAAAATCTCCCTGGGTGTTTGTTCAAGAGAAAACAGAGAGTAGTATCACACAGGCAGCAGTGTCAGTCGTGCCCTGTGCTCCCCAACAGTAAAAGCTTTGTTTATAAGTAAACATCTGTAATTAGGGCTTTTTTTTGGGGAAACAGATAAGAAGCCCTGAGGTATTTGAGAACTAATTAATCTATTTACTTTGAAAGACAACGGAGCTGTAAGCAGGAGTTTATGAATTAAGTCGAACCGGGAAGTGACAGAAAATTTTCTTTCATGCATTCTTTAAAACCCTGGGGGGAAAAAACTCCTTAAGCCCCCGATTGTCTATGCATGGCCGACATGGCCGATTGTGGCACTGAAAACGGATAGACCTCCCCGAAGGGGCTTAACTGCAAAAGGGTCTATGGGGCAGTCAAAGGTGATGGGGGAAAGGGGTCTCCATCTTTTTTTAGAGAAACATCAGCGAAGCCCTGATAGGAGGGCGCCCGGCAGCAGCTAATAGACATCAATGAGAAGGATATCACGAATGTGGTGGCAAGACGTATAATGACGTCTTGTCCCAATTTCCCATTTGATCACGGGAGCATTATGATTCCCCAGGGAAGTCGAAAATGATGCGAGAAGGGGGGGTAACCTGAAATTAAATTCTTTTCTTTTGCAATGCCCCCACTTGGAGCTCAGGGTTTGCCGAGAAAATAAAAGTCCCCTTTCCCATTTATAAGAGATTTGGCTTCCCCAACCCGGAACCCCGGGAGCTCTTAGAGCCCTGAATGAGTCAAAAAAATTCCGGCAAATCCCAATTAAAGTGGGCGAATTGTTTTCTAACGAAGGGGGAATTCGTTTAGAATTTCAGGAAAATTCAGTTCGGAAAAGTCAAATTTGGGTACTTCGCTGAACGAAGTGTGCTTTTGATTATAAATGGCTGCGAGCACAGGCGTTACGGGGGCAAAGAATCGGGAGGAAGAAGGGCAAGCCTGCTACATGTGCAGAGATGAACCCCAATCAGAGACGGTGGTTTCTGTGACGTCACTGACTATAATGGGGCGCAACGCGGGGAGCTATACCTCTCTCCTGTACAGAGTGGGGAAGGTGCGCCGCGGTGCTATGGGCGATACAAAAGAACTCTTTTTTTCACGATTTTTGGGGGTGTAAGCTTGTCTCAAGACTGCTTCTCTTCGTTTAAATTTTCTGATTTTGTGGGGAAAGGACTGAATCCGGGGAGCCCAATACAACGCAAAAAATTTTTAATGCTACCCTGTAACAGCCCTTTGAATATCCAGGGTGATCAAGCCTTTTCCGTTGTATTCATTTAAAGAAACACATTTTTACAATACAAATATCACTTCTTTTTTTGGTGCTCAATTTTTTTGCGCAATTTACATCCGGGGGGTTTAATTAAGCGTTTTTGCTGTGTGGGCTAAAAAACCGTGTTTTCCCCGGGCAAAAAAATACTTTTTCCCTGTAGCTAATTAAAAAGCGAAATTTTAATTAAAAAGTTTTTCTCTTTGTGTACGTAAAATACACCCCATTGTAAACGCTACAAATGGTTTTTTTTGGCTGTAATTTTCTTTTGCCAATTTAATACGGGGGTTTTAAATCGTTTTTCTACCGCGTGGTGCTAAAGAAACCTCTTTTTCAAGCCAAAAAAGAAATTTTTCCGGAGAAAATTTACAACGAAGGTTAATTACAAGTTTTTTTTGTTTTTTAGCGTAAAATACACCCCATTGTAAACGCTAAAAAGTGGTTTTTTTTGGCTGCTCAATTTTTTTGGCAATTTAAATACGGGGGTTAAAAAAGCGTTGTTTTCGCTGTGGTGACTAAAAAAACCGTCTTTTTCAACCCAAAAAAGAAATTTTTCCTGCATTTTTTAAAAGCGAGGTTAATTACAAGTTTTTCTCTTGTTTTTGTAGCGTAAAATCAGCCATGTAACAGTACAAAGCTGTAGTTTTTGGTTTTTCCAAATTTTTTGCGCAATTTAACCCCAAGGGTTAACTAAGTTTTTTTTGCGTTGTATCTAAAAGAAAGTTTTTTACGCCAAAGAAGAAAATTCGTAGATAACTATCCAAGTTTTTTAGCCCGTTTGTGCTTTTTATTCATAAAATACACCGTTTTTTAAACGGCACTACAAGAAATTTTTCCCAGCCATTTGTGGAGCGCAAAATTTTTAAACCAGGGTTACCCAAGCTTGTTATGGGTTCTTTGGGTAAAAAACAGGGTGTGTATTTTTCAATACAGATATCTTCAAAAACAAATGTTTTCATTTTTAGAACAAACAGTATGCAACAGAGAGGGGGAGGTCTTCACCTGCGAGTGGGGAGAGGCAAAACATTCCGGCCCAGGTCCAGCACAGCAAGGGGGGTCGCAGCAGGGGTCATCGGTGAGGCCCCAACTGCGCTGTCATCTAGGGCCTGTGTTTTCAGAACCCAAAGGTTTTGATTGGTTTAAGGTCATCCCCTTCCTCTCAATGACATTGACAACTCACCAAGAGTCTGGGAACGCAACAAAAACCTTATTGGCATGGCCCCGGGGGGCGGGTCAGCGGCCCCCACCTGTCCTCAACCCCTCTGTCCAATCCAGTTCCCTCAGCCAGAGTTTTACTATGTGGTTGGGGGTCAGCGCCACAATTAGCGAGGATAACAATTTGAGGAGGGGGAGCGCAGTATTTTGGGAGATAGAAAAAGGGGGCCCAATATCCCCGTTCTTGCAAATAGGCAGAAAAGTAAGATGTTTTAGGGGGGCATGGGAGGTCATTTGTGAGGGCACCTCTGATACCGACCCGGGGATGGGGGGGACAGCCCGTGACGATGAAAAAAAACAAAAGTGATTATGTTCCCCACCCCACTTGGGGGGCCCGGGGAGGCAAGGGCTTCATCAAACTCAGGAGAAGAGGGGGTCAGTTCAGTAGGGTGCGGCGCAGCCAGCAAGGGGTTGGTGGCCTGAGTCAGCAGGATAGCGCAGTGTGAAGTCGGGGGCAAAGCGGGTCCGGGGTTAAAAAAACCCCCCTTCGCGGTCCAAGAAAGTCGGCACAGGGGCTCAACGAGGGAGGGGGGCCGGGGAGAGTCACTCATGCGGAGGTTGCGGTAAATCGCTACTCGGCGGGGTGGAGTTTTTGCTAAGAAACCGGAGGAGCCGAAAAGGGTATAGCAGAAACTGTAGCAGAAAAGGAAGGTGGGCCCGGGAGCTAACGTGGCACCACGGCCCTGCTTAAACATCAGCGTCACCATCCCGGGGGCCTGGGGGGAAAACGGGCTCAGTGTGGTGGTCCATCCCGCCGCCCCCAGAAACGCAAAGGCCCCG
>JAODAL010070962.1:0-15716 GCA_025379985.1 Phyllomedusa bahiana
CTTCAAGGGGTTTTCAGCACTTTGGCTAAACAGATGACTGATTTGATAAGCATCTTAGCATGCCTACTCATGAGTCTTTTTACTGGACTACTGTTTAAAGGGGTTTTGCCACGAAGTAAAATTGACGTGGGAAGCTTGCAAATGAAATAACAAATATTTTCACCATTCATTATTATTAAAAATTCTGCACCGTTTTTTTTGTTTTAGCTGGTCCTTTAGTGATCCACTGTTTACAGCTCATCTCCAGGGGATACGACCAGGGGTGTGAGCTTCTCAGTCCTGGTCGCACATGCTCAGACATCACCTCTCCTCTCAGGCAGCTACTGAGTGTTCAAACCCCAGGTGCTGTCATTGTACTGTCCTCTGTACCCCTTAGTAATTAGTCAAACAGTGCAAATAAATAAAAAGGAAACCTCAATGAGCTCTGTGCATTGATAAAGAGAAAAAAAAACAAAAAAACACAGGTTTGGTTCCTGCAGGGATTTGAACCAAGGACCCTTGTGCTGTGAGGCAAAACTTTTACCTCTCAGCTACTCACAATGCTTTACATAAACAGACCTTTATTTGACTACAGAGAGGAAAGGGCTGGTGATGTCATCCTCCTGGGTCACTTGATATGCAATTCAAACAAATCACACACGCCCCCTTCTGAGCACACAGAGCTGGATACAGGAGGTATGAAATGAGATCGTGGCAAAACCCCTTTAGGCCTTGAATGGGTGTGTTTCTGTGATCCAGTGTAGACAGATACACATCTGTACCTGCCTGTATTGCTTTCCACATGAGTCTTTTAGCTGTTTTTACTGCTGACTGATATTCCCTTATTCTGAAGAGATCTTGAAGAAGACTTCTAAGGCGACTTGTAGGAATGGGCCTGCAACAGAAGTCTAGCTTCTTTTTAGCCAAAAAACTAGGCCAGCCCTGTTCGCTCTATTTTTAACCAGGCGCACTACAATATCAGGGGCATTACAGAGCACAGGCGGCACTTTGTAATGTGCCTGAGATCGGGGGGCGTGCGGGAGATGTGTCGCGCTACAACCGTACGAAGCTACGCATTTATAGCTTCAGTACGGCAAATCCAGGCTCATTACTGCTGGAACAGGTAGAGCACTTTACAAGTGGTTTACCTGAGCCAGAAGTGTCGCTTTGTAGCTAGAAAGCGCTAAATCTATGACCCGCAGTAGAAAAGGTTCATAGATTCAGGCACATTCTATGCTACAAAAGTGCGCAAAATAAATGGCGCCTGGACGCCAAAAGTCATGCGTGTCGCCGCTTGTGTTTAAATTCCCATAAGTTGCTGAATGTTTTGAACTCTACCACTGTAAACTGTGCAGCGTTGTCAGAGAAAACGAATCCGGAATGCGATACCTGGCAAAATGGGCCTTGAGTTTTTTAATCACTGTGCTCGTCCTTGTGCCCTGCAAATATTCAACCTCCTAGAATTTAGAAAAATGGTCTACTGTTATCAGGTATTCTTTGACATTCCATGTGAACACTCTGGGCCACATGTATGAATCCCGCCGGGTCGAGGCGCCGTTTCCGCCAGTTTTCCGGCGGAATCTGCGCCTGATTTATGTCGCGGCCGGGCGGCGCTCATACATATCATGTAAAGTCCGCCGCGCCTCGCCAGTGTTGGGCGCAGTGCGGGACTTAGGCGCTGTGCGGCGCTGCGCCTATGCTTCGCCGTCCGAGGAAGTGCACTCAGACATGCGGGTAAAAGTCTGCCGCGCCTCGCCAGTGTGTGGGGTGCAGTGCGGGGACATGGGCGCAGTGCGGGACTTAGGCGCCGTGCGGGACTGCGCCGAGAATCTGTTCCGATGCGAGACAGGCTGGAGCGGCGAGAAATCATTCCAGATGTCGGTGCGGGTATGAAGCAAAAAATCGCATTTTTAAAGGCGTTCTACATTTTTTGGTCTAAATCCTCCGTCCGAGTCGAAGTGAGCAGGATCGGAACATGCGAGGAAGCGGATCGAAGATCGCGACAGAAGTCTCGGCGCTCCGCTCCGTGCAGCAGGAGTGTGATTCCCGAAAAAAATCGCCTTTATAAAGGCGGAAACACAGTGTCAGAAGGAGCTGAATGTACAAAATACACTTCTTAAAAAAATAAAATCACTTTCCCAAACTCGAGAACGGCCAATATCATGAAATATGATATTGGAAATTGCCGGGACAATACAGTAATTCAAATCCTGAAACCATTTCTCATTGGTCGGCATGAACCGCCAATCAGAATAGGGAGCGACAAAGTCCCATTCTAGCTATGGAGAAGTTTAGACCAATCAGAATAGGAGCGACAAAGTCTCATTCTATCCTATGGAGGAGTTTGGGACCAATCAGAATCCACGGCGGGATAATTCAAAATACAGTAAAAAAGGCTGCAAAGAGCTGATTGGCTGAGCTAGCGGGTGCTTGGCTATCCCAGCCAATCAGAGCGCGAGCTACTTCTCCCATTATAGTCTATGGAGAGATGGGCGCACTGAAATCTCGGCGCTCAGCGCCGCGCGGCAGGAAGTATTAATAA
The DNA here is from genome assembly GCA_025379985.1 of Phyllomedusa bahiana. Lineage (NCBI taxonomy): Eukaryota > Metazoa > Chordata > Amphibia > Anura > Hylidae > Phyllomedusa > Phyllomedusa bahiana. The sequence continues at coordinate 2,522 of JAODAL010070962.1, forward strand.
AAAAAAAAAATTTTATTAAGTGTAATACATATCAGATAAAGAGCAGAACAATTGTATAAAAATAAAGCAGTTAAAAACCCGAACAACGCGTTTGTCGCCGAGACCGGCGCTACATAGGGAATTGCCATAGAGAGAATTGCCGGGAAATACAGTAATTCAAATTGTTTAAGCTATACTCATTGGTCGGCATAAACCAGCCAATCAGAATAGGAGCGACAATGTCCCATTCTATCCTATGGAGGAGAATTGACCAATCAGAAAAGGAGCGACAAAGCCCCATTCTAGCCTATGGAGAAAAATGGACCAATCATATTCAAAGGCGGGACAGTTCAAAATACAGTAAAAAGGCAGAAACGAGCTGATTGGTTGAAGCAGCGGGGGCTCGTCCAGCTTAGCCAATCAGAGCGCAAGCTGTTTTTTTCTTTATTTTCGATGCACCCATACTATTGATCCTTGGCTAACGAAAATAAAGAAATAAACATGATTTTAGGGAATTAATCTTTTTTTTTTCGTTAGCCACATATTAGGATTCCTTTTATATACACATCGTGACAACTTGTGTAGTGTTATAATGTGATTTCGGCCATATACAGTTTGATTTCAGATTGCATTACAAAACCCATAGGAGCGTCGCTCGCCAGGGGCGTCGTTAGGCTGTTTTATTCGGGGCTCGGGCCCCAAATAAAACACCCTGTGCCCCGAGTCTCCCGGGCTCCAGGCCACTGCCGTGGGCTTGGAGCACCGACTGGCCCTTTAGCTGCATGTGCGTCCGCTGGACGCACACACAGCTGCGGGCTTCTGCGGAGCAGAGAGCGAGCGCTCCCTGCTCCGCAGACAGTGTCGGACCCGCAGGTCCGACACTGCGGGCCGCCGGGTCCTCACAGCGCTGAGGACCCGCCGCGGCCCCGTGCGCCTCAGCCGGCAGCGTCGCGATGACGTGATGTCATCGCGATGCTGCCTGTCCTCGGGCGCACAGCGCGTCATAGGCCGTGCGCCCGAGGAGCTGCCGGAGGAGCGCGCGGCTGAAGAGGACGGAGCGCGCTCGCCGGGGGAGTTAAGGTGAGTATTAAATGTTTGTTATTTTTAAAGCGTTTACCTGCCTCAGTGCCCCTATAATGCCTGTGCCCCTATAATGCCTGTCTGTGCCCCCTACCCCTGTCTGTGGCCCCCATATACTGCCTGTGGCCCCCTTTACCACTGCCTGTGGCCCCCATATCCCTGCCTGTGGCCCCCATACCACTGTTTTGCGGCCCCCCATATCCCTGCCTGTGGCCCCCCTACCCCTGCCTGGGGGCCCCCATATCCCTGCCTGTGCCCCCATATCCCTGCCTGTGCCCCTATAATGCCTGCCTGTGGCCCCCCCAATACTGCCCGTGGCCCCCACATCCCTGTCTGTGCCCCTATAATGCCTCCCTGTTGCCCTTAAATCCCTGCCTGTGGCCCCCATTCCCTGCCTGTGCCCCCCAAAATCCCCGCCTGTGGCCCCCATCCCTGCCTGTGCCCCTATAATGCCTGCCTGTGGCCCCCATATACTGCCCGTGGCCCCCAAAACCCTGTCTGTGCAACTATAATGCCTGCCTGTGGCCCTTATAATCCCTGCCTGTGGCCCCCATATCCCTGCCTGTGGCCCCTATCCCTGCCTGTGGCCCCTATAATGCCTGCCTGTGGCCCCCATACGCCTGCCTGTGGCCCCTATATACCTGCCTTTGGCCCCTATATACCTGCCTGTGGCCCCATATACTGCCTCAGAGCCCCTATATACTGCCTTTGGCCCCATATACCTGCCTGTGGCCCCTATATACTGCCTCAGTGCCCCTATATACCTGCCTGTGCCCCTATATACTGCCTGTTTGCCCCCTATATACTGCCTGTGCCCCCTATATACTGCCTGTGAGCCCCTATACCTGCCTGTGGGCCCCATATACCTCCTGTGGCCCCATATACTGCTTCAGTGCCCCTATATACCTAACTGAGGGGACTGCTATACCTATAATTAAGGATTTTGCTGGAAATGTGAGGATTCTAAGATATTTGTGTCCCAAATCCTCGGGGAACAAGTATTGGCCGGGAGCAATCAGCATGAAGGTGTGAACCGATGGAGAAGAAAAGGAAAGTAACGACGCTGACATGAAAAGAAACCTCTCCGGTGATTACTAAATTAACTGCAGTGTAATCACATATTGTCTGCAAAAGTCTACATACAACAGTAACTACCACTATCTGGTCACTGTATGGCGGTAATATACAGTCCTCAGCGTCTGTGTACACTGGGTCTAACCACTATCTGGTCCCTGTATGGCGGTGGTATATGTAATCAGAAACCTGTGTACAGCTGATGGTCACATGTGGGGTCGCGTTCGGTCGGGGTCTGCAGGATTATTGAGCCTTAAAGTGTAATAGTTTTGGGGCTTTGGTTTTTGTTTGGAGGGTTTTAGTAACAATCACTTGTCTGGTAATTGGCTCCAGTATCGGTGATGTTTTGGTGACTGTTTAGGGGTATTTGTCATATGAAGGTGAGAAGTTCTGAAAAAGTAAATTTGTCATTGGTGATTTTTACTGTACAGTGACTGTGAGGGGATGGACGGGATCTGTGTGGGATGTTTCAGAAAATTAGTGACAGGGAAAAGAAGGTTTTTCTCTGTAAAAAAAAAATCCGCAGTCACAATGAGGCGTGAAAAATGTCGTGTGAACCCAGCCCTAACCAGAAAAACACAAAGGGGCCGAGCCCCGGATGTTTTAGGACCCTAGCAACGCCCCTGTCCCCTCCCGCTCTCACCCCCTTGGTCCAAATTACGGCGGCTCTTTGAAATTAGCCAAACAAGAGCGCGCTCAGAATTTCTTTTCCCCATAGAACCTATGAGAAAGTAGCTCGCGCTCTGAATTGGCTAAGCTGGGCGAGCCCCCACTGCTTCAACCAATCAGCTCGTTTTTTGCCTTTTTACTGTATTTTGAACTGTCCCGCCTTTGAATATGAAATTTGGTCCATTTTTTTCCATAGGGGTAAATGGGGCTTTGTCGCTCCCCATCTGATTGTCAATTCTCCTCCATAGGATAGAATGGGACATTTCGCTTCCTATTCTGATTGGCTGGTTTATGCCGACCAATAAAGAATAGCTTAAACAATTGAATTACTGTATTTCCCGGCAAATTCTCTCTATTGGCAATTCCCTATGTAGCGCCGTTTTTCGGCGCCAAACGCGTTGTTCGGTTTTTAACTTGCTTTATTTTTATACAATTTTTCTGCTCTTTACCCTGATCATGTATTACACTTAATAAAAATATTTTTTTTTATTAATACTTCATTGCCGCACGGCGCTGGAGCGCCGAGATTTCAGTGCGCCCACCTCTCCATAGACTATAATGGGAGAAAGTAGCTCGCGCTCTGATTGGCTGGGATAGCCAAGCTCCCGCTAGCTCAGCCAATCAGCCTTTTCTGTCTTTTTACTGTATTTTGAATTATCCCGCCGTGGATTCTGATTGGTCCAAACTCCTCCATAGGATAGAAATGGGACTTTGTCGCTCCTATTCTGATTGGCCCTAAACTTCTCCATAGGCTAGAATGGGACTTTGTCCGCTCCTATTCTGATAGGCCGATCAGGCTAGCCCCCGCTAGCTCAGCCAATCAGCTCTTTGCAGCCTTTTTACTGTATTTGAACTGTCCCCGCCGTGGATTCTGATTGGTCCCCAAAAATCCTCCATAGGCTAGAATGGGGCTTTGTCGCTCCTATTCTGATTGGTCCAAACTCCTCCATAGGCTACAATGGGGCTTTGTCGCTCCCATTCTGATTGGCCGGTTTTATGCGACCAAAGAGAATAGGTTTCAGGATTTGAATTACTGTATTTCCCCCGGGAAAATTTTTTCCCAATATCATATTTCTTGTTTTTTTGCCGTTTCGATTTGGAAAGTATTTATTTTTTATTATGTTATTTTTACATTCAGCCTCTTCTAACTGTTTTCCCCCTTTAAAAGGCGTTTTTTTCGGGAACCCACACCCCTTGGCACGGAGGGGGGAAAGCGCCGGACTTCTGTGCGATTTTCCCATCTGTTTCCCCTCGCATGTTCCGATCCGCTTCACTTCGCCGCGGCCCCGGCAGGATTTAGACCAAAAAAAAAAGGCTGTTTGGGAGCGCCGAGCCGCCGCGATTTGGGGCCGGATGGTCATGCCTCGGACATACGAGCGCGCCGCGTCCCCCCCCGGGAACGCCTAAAACAGCGCCCCCCCCGCCCCCAAACCCCGCCCATGCCCCCCCCTTAATGGGGGCCGCAGCCGAAAAGGCCGAAGCTGCGTCCGACGGGGGGATTGGGGCTGGGAGGCCAGTGTACGCCAAAAAAACTGGCATAAAACCCCCCTTCATACATGCCCCCCCCCTTGTTCCTTTTTTTGCCCATTGGTATGGGAATTTCATGGGTTGCAATGTCTCCTCTGGTTGCTTATCATTCGGATGCACAATTTCATGGGGTCATTCATTCCTGACAATGCACAAATTCTGGCTCGACGAACATTTTTTCCCATGCCTAAGTAAGAACAGTGCAATTTTTTTCAGTACGTCTCTTCTGAGATCCTCTGGTATAAAAGTCTTTTCTCCTTTAAAGATGATTCCTTGCTGCACTGACACTTCACCTCTTATGTGGAAGGACGGAGCATGTTTTTATTTTCTGAAAATCCAAATTGCACTCTGCTTTTAGTTTGAGATGTTGTATAGTCTGGGAAATGTCAACGACATAATTTTTCTGAGACTGTACTTTATTAAGTCCATTGCTCGACTGGTTTTTTACTCCCTAAAATTACAATTACCCCACACCAGGGGAAATTCAACTCTAAAACTCTTCGTTACAGGGGGTTTTGTTTTTTAATTTTTACATTTCCCCATAGTTTTCAGAACACTTGTGTTGTATTGTTTTGGGACACTTTTTGCACCACTTTTGGTAAATCCAACATGAACCTTTTTCCACAAAAATTTGGCAAGCATTTGCTAACTGTACATGGGAGATGGGGGTCTCGAGGGCGTCTTGCATTGAAAATCGGGCTCAATGACCCGGGAATGCGTTCACCAGACATAACAAAAAATTTTTTTCCCGCTCTTCAGGGTTTTAACCCTTGCAACATGCACTGTAAAAAAAGAAATTTGTAAATAATCAGAAAGAAAAAATTTTTTTGTTGAAACAAAACTCATTGTTTTTTTTGTAATTTTCCTCAATTTTTTTGTGTGTTACATGACTCTTACTTTGGGGAAAAACAGTTGGACCCAAAAAATGGCTGACCTCAAAATGGCCACCAGGGGCAACATCCATCTTGAAAAGTTTTCCACCTCCCTAAACTAATTGACAAAAACGGGAAGTTGTATCCCCAAAACCTTCCCATTTTTTTTAGGTTATCCATATAAAGGCCCACCATTAAAATAACCATACTTTGTAATTGACTCAATGGAAACCTTTTTTAGGAGCCTTGGAATCCCATTGCAGTTTTCTCATAATCCAGTAAACAAAGGGGCTTCTCATCCAAACAAGAAGGTTGCAAAAAGTTGCGGGCACCCTTGGCTACGGCTGCCGGGTTTACATTAACATCCTCTGTCGCGGGTCGCACTGAGCACTAATTCCTCTGCACTGTCAGTGTCTGGTGTCACAGTGTGGACCTATTTCCAGTCTGCAGACAGCTGATTAATGATTCTTCTTGCCCCATGACCTGCTGGTTTCCCCATATGCTGGACATTTGGTTTTTTTTTTATCTCTCATGTCTTTTACCACAGTATTGACATTGTACTTACAGGAGGGGTTGGTCTTCTCTTTTCCTTTTATAGATACTGCATTTTTTTGACCAATTGTTTAAAAATCTATTTGAGATGATCGAACAGTAAAATGTTCTAGTCAATAGAACTTTTGAACATAGTAGTGTGCAGTTTGAGGTTCGATGTTGAACTAGAAATCAAACTCAAACCCCATTAAAAATCAAGGGGGGGAAGATATTTGCTTAAATTTTTAAAACTTAAAAGGTGAGGGGAAGCTGGAATTATCATCCCATAAAATAAACTGGATACGGGAACAATTAGTGAAGAAAATTTGGCTCTAAGAGTGACAGAAAAACATTGAGAGGCAAAAAAAAACTTTCATTCCTTTTAATGGGTAACTGATAAGATTGGGGGCGTTGCAAGCAGGGGCCGTACTATAGAAGGGTTTCGCGGTAGCATGCATGGGGCCCTGTTCCTGAGGGGGGCCCAAAAGTCCCTTTTTCATATAGGGGATTTTGGGGATGTGGTTAACATTTCTAGGGCCCCCCCAAAAAATGCAAAAACTGAACTTTTTTCTAACTCAGAATAAATTTTCACCAACCAACCACTATTTTAAAAACATTTCTTTGTAATTTAGACGGGGTGTTAAAAAAATTTTCCCACCCAAAACGCAAAAACTGAATTTTTTTGGGGACTAGTATAATTTTTAAAAATCCAAACAACGGGATATTTGAAAACCATGTAATGAGAGTTAGGTGTTATGTGAGCCTGCAAATGTCGCCAAAAAACAGTTCTGGATGTGGGAAAAATGCAGCCAGCAATACCAAAATCCATAACATTGCTGTCTATGGAGAGTAAAAACTATCTAATAAGGGGTTTTGCAGAAAAGGGTGAGCTGAAAAAGGCTTCCAAGGCAAAACTGAAAAATATATAACATGGTCAGTATTTTTAGCGCCATGAAAGCCCTCACCCTCAGTGATGACGTTTTTGAAATTTTGGCTCTGTCTGATTGGAGGGGCCCCCAAAAGTGTAGAAACCGCGGAAAATGAAACTGAAAATGGCGTCTAGAACTAGAACTAGAACTTTACCCGAACAGTAAAATGTTCTGTTCTGTTCGAATTCTAAAAAAATTGAGAAGTTTAACTTTTCTAGAACAGTTTTTGATCAAACTAAAGTCTAGCCCATTTATGAATTCTTTAATAAACTTATGAATTATTAATTTATTATTTGATTTTTTTCTGTGACTTTTTTTGGTTACTAGATAGATAGACAGGGTTGAAATATAATTGATTGACCAATACTATGCAAAGCAACTTGCCAACATTTTCTTCCACATGCAAGCATATACAGAGAGGATTGGGGGGCCCAGGGGGCCCCATGAAATTTTTTCTGGACCCCATTGTGGGGTTGTTCGGGGGGCCCACCTGTGGAGTTGATTCTGGGGGCCCACCGGTGGAGTTGATTCTGGGGGCCCACCGGTGGAGTTGATTCTGGGGTTCCACCCTACAGCTACTGTACATGCCTCTTGTACTCTGCCTCTTGCTTTTTGTCTCTTTCTCTCTGTTTCCCCAAGGATATATATGCAGATTAAAATAAATTCCAGGTTTGCAATGCTCAGAGGCTTATCGGAGGGGTTCCCCTGTGTGAAAGTCCGAACCTGTGCGCATACACTTGTCCTTGAAACTTGTTTGTTGACTCAGGGACATTGAATGCAGCAATAACAGCTCTAGACCAGGCCATCTGTGCCCCGATAAATACTGGAACCTGGTAGGCCACCATATGCATTTCCATATACATACATATGTATGGCAGGATACCAAGTTCTGGGCTTGTGCAGAATGGCCAACTGGGCCTTGCAACCTATGAGATGTCGGAAGAAGCATCCCAGCATAAGCAGTCTGATAATGTCAAACTGCCCACATCAGAAACAAGGTCCCTGAAAGAGCTGTACTTGAGGAGAAAGTGGAAACATTAGTATTTTTTTTTTTAATTAACTAAGAGAGCTCTATGTAGATTACAGGAAACAACCTACTGGGTGGCCTATATATCAACCTTCCTACTGGGGCCCTATAAACCTACCTACTGGAGTCCTTTATACCTACCTATCTTCTACCTACTGGAAGGCCTCAATACCTATCTACAGTACTTGAGGCCTATATACCTATTCGATGAGGGACCTATACTTATAAACCTAACTTATGGGGTACTTCTTACCTACAGGGGGCATGTATACCTACCTAATGGGGGCCCATGTGCCTACCTATATACTTAATGGGGGTTGATATGCCTACCTATCCAATTGGGGCGCTTAAATACCTACATACTTACTTAATGGGGGATCCTATATACAGTACATACCTACCTACCTTACAGGGGCCTATAGACCTATCTACATGGGTTTGGTTTTTTTTTACCTAAAAGTGGGTATATCTATCTGCCTACCATTTTGGGGGTGTACCCACATGCTACACAGGGACCCAAAAGAAGACTAAAAGTGGATGCATAAACATGAGCTCCACAGTCGTCTAGAACACTTTTTTATTACCATTTGGGGTGCTATGAAAAGGGAGTTTGTACCGAGTTAGGAATTGGTAGTGAAGTACGAAAAAGTGAAGAGGTGGGAAAAGTGAAATCTGAAAATGTTTGTAGGGAAAATTCTAAAGGACAAGGCGGCCCGGGTTTGGGTCAGATAGAAAAGAAAAGGAAAGAAATAACTTGTAAGAAAAAACGCTCATCAGAGAAGCGTTCTTGTGGTCCCTCTGTCAATGGTATTTTGCTTCTGTGCGGATCATGTTATATTCATATCATGTGTGCACCTTGCGTTGTATGTTTAATCGGCACTTGTAATGGGATTACACCCCTGATTGTAAAAGTGAGTGCCCATCTGTCCCTGACCCTGGGAATAAGGGTTTTTACTTTCACTTTCTTGCTTGGTTTATTGTGTTGTTTAGTTAGAAAGTGGCGAGGTGCAAACCAAGGGGAAAAACCCGGAGGTGGTTTGTGGGGTGGGGGGGAAATTTTTTTAGGGCTGGGGGGGGGAGAAGAATTGTATGGGGTGGGGGGGTTGGATATTTAAAGGTTGGGGGGAAGGGGGGAGATTGTATGGGGCTGGTGGGGGGAGCGGAATTGTAAAGTGGGGTGGGGGGGGGGAAAAATTTTGGGGGGTGGGGGGAGGATATTGATGTGGGCTGGTGGGGGGGGGATATTGTATGTGGGGTGGTTGGAGATTGTATGTGGGCTGGTGGGGGAGGATTTTTTATGTGGGCTGGTGGGGGAGGAGAGTGTTGGGGGGGGGGGGGGGGGGGTTGGTTTTGGGGGGGGGGGGAGGGAAGTTTTTGGGGGGGGGGGGGGGATTGTAGGGGGGGTTTGGGGGGTGGGTTTAAAGGTGGGGTGGGGGGGATAGTGTATGTGGGCTGGGGGGGGAGCGGGAATTTGGGGTGGTGTGGGGGGGGGATATTTGTGGGTGGGGGGGGGTGGATTTGTATGTGGGCCTTTTGGGGAGGGATTTAAGTGGGCTGTGGGGGGATATTGTAGTGGGGGGGGGGAGGAAAAATTTTATGTGGGCTGGGGGGGGGAATATTGGGGGGGTGGGGGGGGGGGGAAGTATTGGGCGGTGGGGGGGCGATTTTAGTGGTGGGGGGGGAAGGGGGGGGAAAAGTATGTGGGCTGGTGGGGGGGGGCGGATAGAGTATGTGGGCTGGTGGGGGGGAGGATATTGTATGTGGGTGGGGGGGGGGATATTTTTGGGGCTGGTGGGGGAAAATTGTTGGGTGGGGGGGGGGGGTGGTTTATTTTTTTTGTGGCTGGGGGGGGAGGGGGTATTTTTGGGAAGGGGTGGGGTATTGTTGTGGGGGGGGGTTTTGTGGGGGGGGGGGGGGAATTTTGTGGCTGGGGGGGAGGGGTAATGTTTGGGCTGGGGGGGTGGAAAATTTATTTTGGGGGTGGGGGGGGTTTGAAATTTTTGGGCTGGGGGTTTTTTTTTGGGGGGGTGGGGGAATTTTGTTGGGGTGTGGGGTACGGATATTGTATGTGGGGTGGGGGGGGAGGGGTAATTTGGGGGGCTGGGGAAAAATGTGGGGGGTGGGGGGGATATTGTATGGGGGGGGGATATTGGATGGGGGTGGAGTGGGGGGATATTGTATGTGGGCTGGTGGGGGAGGGGGTAATTTAATTGGGGGGGGGGGGGGGGGTTTGGGGGGTGGATAATGTATGTGGCTGGGGGGTGGAAATTTTATGGGGCGGGGGGGGGGGGGGGAATTTTTGTTGGGGTGGGGAATATTGTATGTGGGCTGTGGGGGGGGTGAATTTTTTTTGGGGGGGGGAGGGAAATAAATTTTTGATTGGGCTGGTGGGGGGAGGGATTTGTTTTGGGGGTGGGGGGGGAGGGGTATTTTATGGTGTTGGGGAGTGATATTTTTATGGGGGTTTGGGGGGGGCGGAAATTTTAAGTGGGGTGGTTGGGGGGGGAATTTTTGGGCGTTGGGGGTTAAAATTGTTTTGGGGTGGTGGGGGGGGTATTTAATTGGCGGTGGGGGGGAATTTTTGGGTTTTGGGGGTTTGAATTTTTTGGTGGTTGGGGGGGAAAAATTTTTTTTGGGGGGGGGGGTATTTTTGGTGGTGGGGGGGGATATTGTTGGGGTGTGGGGGGGATATTTTGGGGGTGGGGGGGGAAAAATTTTGGGGGGGGGGGGAGGGGTTTTTTGGGGGGGGGTTTTAAAGTGGGGTGTGGGGGGGGGCGGGTTGAAGAAACTCCCCGAGAGGAACCCCTTAAACCCCGAAAAAAATAAAAGGGCCCCAAAAAAGGTAAATGAAAAAAAAAGGGGGAAAATATTGGAAATTTGAAAATTTTTAAAAGGGTTAAAAAATTTTTTGGTGGCCCCCCCTTTTAATGGGGTTTTTGATTGCCCGGTGGTTTTTGGCCCCCCCTTTTCCCCCTAAATTGGGCCCCCTTTTTTCCAAAGACCCGGTTTGTTTTTTCCAGGGAAAAATTTTTTTTTGGGGTGAAGTTTTGGCCGGTGTTTGGAAATGTTTTTAAAAGTTTTTTTTTTTTGGTGTGGGGTTTTTTTTAAAAGGGGGTTTAGAATTGTATTCCCCTTTTAAAATTTTGAAGTTGTTTTTTGGGGGTTTGGGGCCCCCCAAAATTTTATGTTCCCCGGGTATGGAGGCCCCCCCCAAAGGGTTGTTTTCCCCTTTGGGAATTGGGGGGGGGATGTTTAGGCCTTGGAAATGATGTTTCCCCTGGTATTGACCCCCCCTTTTTTTTAGGCTGTTGGGGAAAATAATTTATGTTTCCCGGGCCATTTTTGGCCCCCCCAGATTTTAGTGCCCGGGGGGGGTTTTTTTTTTGTTTTTTTTGGGGGGAATTTTTCCCTGTTTGGCCCCCCCCCGATTTTTGGGGTTGGTGAGAAAGTTCCCCCCGCCCTATTTTAAAGCCCCCCTTAATTTTGTGGGGGGGGTTTTCCCCCGAAGGGTTAATAATTTCATTTGGGGGAAGGGAAAGCCCGGGGAGGAAATTTTTGCCCGTTTGTGAAAAGGGCCCCTTTGGGGGGGGTTGTCTAAAGGTTTTAAAGTTTTCCCCCGGGAAGTTTTGGGGGGGGGGGGTTTTTTCCCCTTTTCCACCAAACACCATCCATCCTGAAGCTTCCTTGGGCTTCTTCTATGATCTCTGAGTTTATTTCCCTTCCATAGAATTATTTTCTTTCTTTGATGCAACTGAGAGTCTCCTTGGCCGAGTGTTTGGGATCATTGTCTTGCTAAAATGTTCGCTCTCATTTCATTTTTATCATCCTGGTAGATGGTGGCAAATTTTTTTCCAGAATGTCTCAGTACATTTGTCCATTCACCCTTCCTTCAATTATTTGAAGTTTGCTAGCGCCGTATGCTGCACCCCCCACCATGACTGTATCCCTCCCCGTTTATGCCGTTGCAGCTCCCACCAGATGTTCCGTCCAGCCCCTGTCCCATCTGCTGCAACACCTGATTCCCCAGTATTTTGTCCCAGTCTGCTGCAGCCCCCACCATGATGTTTCCCAGTGCCGTTTGCTGCAGCCCCCACCATGATGTTCCCCCAGTGCCGTATGCTACAGCCCCCACCATTATGTTCCCCTGGTGCCGTATGCTGAGAAACTACCCCCATAAGATGTTCCCAGATCCACACTGCACTCTTGGGGCGACATGTATCAAGCTCCAGGCATCGGAGCGCACATTTTTGCCCGATTTAAAGTGAAAGCTGCGCCTCATTTATGTCGGCGCCCGAAGTTCGCTCATACATGCGGTGTAAAGTTCCCTGCACCTCGGCAGTGTGTGAGGCGCAGTGCGGGACTTAGGTGCAGATGGAATGCGCCTTACATGTATATCAGGGGATCGGAATATTCGCCGCCCGAGGTGCGCTCATACATACATGCGGGGTAAAGTTCCCTGTGCCTCGGCAGTGTGTGAGGCGCAGTGCGGGACTTAGGTGCAGATGGAATGCGCCTAACATGTCTTTCGAATCGGGCGACAGGCGGGAATTCAGCGAAAATTCATCAAGCATGTTAGTGAATCAGAAAAATAGTGGTCTTTCAAATGAATGAATGAATAAAGAGAAATATTAAAGTGCTATAAAATCGATTTCAATGTATGGAAAAATGTGAATGATAAAAATGAAAGCCAATATATATCAGATCTCTAAAGAAATAAATATCCCCTCAAAACGGTTTTTAAAATAGGGCGAGAATGCCACTAATTTTACATCAAATAACCCAATGCAGATGTTCTCTAGATGTTCTCCAGATGTTGCCCACATAATGCCCAGGTGTTGCCCAAATGATTATTTTTTATTTTATTTTGTCAAAAAATGTCTTTGCTATTCTTTCACCTTGTATTACATTTTGTATCTACAGCAAGAGCCAGCACAGCGCTGGTGTTGCTGGGACCTGTGGTCCCCCAAGCAGGCTTTCTATGTTCCCTGGGCTTCGTTCTAGACGTATTTACATCCGTAATTACGTCCGGATTTTCATAGGAATCCATTGTAAGCTAATAGTTCTTTATTTTAGGCACATTGGTGATGTTTTTACGGACGTAATTACGGATGTAAATACGTCTAGAACTAAGCCCAGGGAACATAGAAAGCCTGCTTGGGGGACCACAGGTCCCAGCAACACCAGCGCTGTTCTGGCTCTTGCTGTAGATACAAAATTTAATACAAGCTGAAAGAAGAACAAAGACATTTTTTGACAAAATAAAATAAAAAAATAATCATTTGGGCAACACCTGGGCAACATGTGGGCAACATGTGGGCAACATGTGGGCAACATGTGGGCAACATCTGGGCAACTCCTGGGCAACATGTGGGCAACATCTACATTGGCTTATGTGATGTTAAATTAGTGTAATTTCCATGGACTTTGTAATACATTTGGTAGTGGATATATTTTTCTTTGAAGCTAAATAAGTATTGCCTTAATTTGGGGTTGTAAAAAAAATTTTT
>JAODAL010070963.1:0-15716 GCA_025379985.1 Phyllomedusa bahiana
ACAGAATGGAGAAAACCCAAAAACGCTCCCCTTTATACCGGGAACCCCCAAAGAAAAAAAGGAGAGAACAAAAGGGCTCCCTTTTACCGGGAATCCCATAAAAACAAAATTGGAGAAAACAAAAACCTCCCCCTTTTTTCCGGGAACCCCCATAGAACGAATGGGAAAACACAACGCTCCCTTATACCCAAAATTCCCAAAAACAAAAAAGGAGAAAACCAAAACGCCCCCTTTATAGGGGAACCCCCCATGGGAAAAAGAATGGAGAAAAACACAGCGCCCCGCTGTATTTGGAAATCCCATAAAGGGAAAGGAGCACAGCGCTCCGCGTACGGAAAACTCCCTTAAAGGGGGGAAAGGAACACAGCGCTCCGCTTTTCTGGAAACTCCCAAAAAAAAAAAGGGGAAAACCACAGGCCCCCGCGAAAGGGGGAAAACCCCCTTTTTGGAAAGGGGGATAATAAATATCCAATGACTGAGGGATCTATTTAGAGCACAGATTTCAAAATGGGGCCCTCCAGCTTTTGGGAAACTACAACTCCCACATGCATTTTTATAATTTTTTTAAACCCGTGGGCATGATGGGGTTTTTTTTTTTCCCAAACCCAGCTGGGGGGCCGCAGTTTGACCCCCGGTGTAGAAAATTCACAGCCTTCATTTCACCCAAAATTTTGGCACCCTATTTCCCCAACATAAAAGATTATTAAACTAACATGTGAGTAGGTATAAATTGGGGGGTTTTTCCCCATCCCCCAGTTTTTGGGTTTAAAATTTTTTTTTACATTTAACAAAAAAATTAAATTATTGCAGCAAGTGGTTAAAGCAGGGGGTAATTTTTTTTTTTTTTTTTTTTTTACTTTTTAAAATTTCTTTTTTTTTGGGGTTAATAAAAATTTTGGCCCCCTTCAGACCTTCTATGACCTGATTTTTTTTTTTTTTTTTTTCTAATTTTAATATTCTTTTTGTCCCTAAAGCGAACAAAAACACAAAATAGTCAACTTAATGTGACATTTGGGAATTGTTTTGAGGGCGTTTGAATACTTGATGTTTTTTTTTTGTCTGCCCCCATACCCCCGGGGGGCGTTTTTACCCCCCCACAGACTTTTTAAGCTTGCGATACAAAAGGGCTTTCCGTGTTTTGCCCTTTTTTGAAAGGATGAAATTTCTGTCTACAATTTGTCTTACGCCAAAAAAGGGGATTTTACAGCTTTTAATTGACTTCTCCCCGGGGGTAATGATTGTGTTCTGCTGTTTATATACACGAAAATAATTTTGAAAATATTAAAAGAATATTTGTACAGTTGGTTGGGGGGGGAAGGGGGAGGGGGGGGTCCAGGCCCGTGCCCTTGTTTGCTGTGTATGACGCTTCTGTAGACAGATTCAAGGTAAGTAAAATGGAGAGGTCGTGAGACAGTGATGAAACCCGAAAAGAAAGTTTTACTTTCGTTTTTTCGGCATATTTTGGATTTTAAAGGCGCCAAATTCGATCATTGGTGCGGCCAAAATAGACAACAATAAAAAAAAGAGCTGTAGCCCCTCCACAGGTCTTTTTATACAACATGTAAATATTTAATAACCGCTTTTTAAATTTCCCTTTTGTATGGGCGACATAAAAAAAACAAGGTGCCCTTTTTTTTTTTTTGCGGAAAACGCGACAAGACAGTCTTGCATCAGAAACAAAAGGGCTGTTTTCGGACTTTTTTTTTTTTTTTTTTTTTTTTTTTTGTCTGATCATTTGACCCATAGCCAAGATTTCTCTAGTATAGATCACTAAATGACGGCTGTACGTACAATAGTTGCAAACATTTGATTAACATTTGAGATTCCTCCACCTCGGTGCACACTCCTAGTTCCTTGCACTTTTTTCGGTCTTTAGTACTGTAGAGGGAAAGGAGGTTTGTCTGTGATGCCCTCCCCCTACAATCTTTTGGGGAGGAATTGTGGCAATTTTTGGGAAAAAGGCAGAGAAATTTTATATGTATAAACAACAACAGAAACAAACTGAAATAAAAAAAAAGTACGGCAGGAAACAAAACTACAGAATAGAAATAGAAACCCAAACATTGTAGATTGTTAGATCTTTGTCTTGGGAACCTTTTTTATCCGAAAATTTCCCCTATGGATCTATAACCCTGATACAGGGAAAGCTGTCAATCACTGTGTAGGTGGGGTTAGCAGGACTATTACTGTTTCTTAAGGGGTCCTATCAGGATTTTCTCTGCTTTAGTAGAGTCCTACTTTAAATCTTATATACCTTTTTATATCACAGAGCTTGACTCCTCCCTCTATCTCATCCTGCTAAAACTTAGGGCAGCATAAACCACCTGACAGGTTCACTTTGATCAATTTTAAAGGGGTTGTCTCACTACAAGGATCGCTGCTTTTTATGTTACAGATCTTGCAAAAACAAGTCACTTTGCAATATATGTCCATTAACAGTGTCCTACCTATTCCTAGATATCTCCTCTTGTATGGGCTGCATCAGCTCCTCAGGTTGCTATAGCTACAGACCTGTTTGATCCCTCATGATCGGCTGCCAGCACTGGTTGCTATGGCTACAGACCTGTTTGATCTCTCATGATAGGCTGCCAGTGCTGGTTGCTATAGCTACAGACCTGTTTGATCTCTCATGATCGGCTGCCAGCACTGGTCGCTATAGCTACAGACCTGGCTTCTACTGCAGCTTAGTGGAAGCCAGTAAACACGTCCCTGAATTCAAAATGAAACCAAGAAACAGGACTGAGATGAGTTGAAATTAAAG
Source organism: Phyllomedusa bahiana (assembly GCA_025379985.1). Lineage (NCBI taxonomy): Eukaryota > Metazoa > Chordata > Amphibia > Anura > Hylidae > Phyllomedusa > Phyllomedusa bahiana. Next base: position 2,762 of record JAODAL010070963.1, read on the forward strand.
GTGTTGTCTCACTACATTGAATCATAAGAAGCTTCCAACAAGTAGGAATTGGCCACCGTTGGCTTTTAGGACCTGCGTGCCTTCATTTGTATGCATAACCTAGACTCTTTAAGCACCCCTCCCAAATACCGACCCCTCAACAGGTATCTTAATGGGCCTGGTTAAAAGCACATATTAATCCCAGGCCATAACCTTGGTGCATTACTGTAATGGATACACTGTGTGACTGTGGGAATGATCTATACACTGACAATGACTATATAAGCAGATCCCTCTGTGTCCTCTATAGTCCTTCCCTGTGTTCGGTATTTTATGTGGTCACAGTTTTATCTGAGTTTTATTCTGCGTTGAGCTAATGCTTCTTGGCAACGTCAGAAACATTTGGACCCCAAGCCCAGATGGCTGTACTGTAGTCCCTGCGGATCAATGGGAAGCAATCACTTTGAAAGCTTTGGGGTCAATCATGATTGCATTTCGAGCTTGCATATATTGAGTTTGTGCATTCCAGTGCATGCTGCAGAGCCTTGTGCCGGTCATCACCCCTCACCGCTGTGGAGATCCGCAGATTACCTGCGGCACTGCAGATGACACTGCCATGTTGCTTTATGGTATTATCAGTAGCTGCTAATATAACATGGCTCATGCCATGCACCAGTTCATGTCTACTTTATGATGCACTGGCTCATGCCAGCATTGCCACGCACCGGTTCTTAACCACTATAAAAATCTATACCAGGTCGATGCGTTTTATCAGTATTTGATTTGTAGATACCAGGGGCACTTGGTTGCTGCCTTCGTTAAGGGATTAAGAGTTCTACTTGGTCCCTGAAGTTTTGCATTGTAGCTTTTTAATGTGCAGTCATTCAACTGTCTGATACTGGCCCTCTCCTTTCCTACCTATTCCGAGTACATTTTTATACATTTTACCTATTTTCCACCATCCTCATAACCTCTTAAGCACCAGGCATGAAAGGGCCTTAAAGGGGTTTTACCATAAAGTAATATCGATGTGTGACAATTGCAAAATAAATAATGAACAATTTCAGCATTCCTCATTGTTAAAAATTCTGTAGCTTTTTTGCTTTAGCTGCTTCTTTAGTGATTCAGTGTACAGCTGATCTCTAGGGAACATGACCAGTCCTGGCCGCACATGCTCCAATATCGCCTCTCCTCACAGGCAGCTACTGTCAGTCTCTTCCCTGCTTAGTAATCACACACTCACTGCTGAGCGAGTGTTCAACCTTAGCTGCTGTCAGCCTAAGGAGGACAGGAGTAGAATATGTTCACACGGGGTAATTTCGTCACGCTGAAATTATTGTAATCCATAGTTCTCATAGTCACTGTGGGCTCTGATTGGTTGCTATGAGCACTGGTGCTGTGGGCTCTGGTTGCTATGAGCACTGGTGCTATGGACTCTGGTTGCTATGAGCACTGGTGCTATGGACTCTGGTTGCTATGAGCACTGGTGCTATGGTCTCTGGTTGCTATGAGCACTGGTGCTATGGACTCTGGTTGCTATGAGCACTGGTGCTATGGACTCGGGTTGCTGTGGTTTTAAAAATCCTTCCGGACAATGGTAAACCTGCCATTTGCAATACTCCTGAAGAAGCTGAAAAAGTTTTGGCGGCCATGTTCAGCCCCAGGAAATCTCCTGGGAGAAAAGATCTTAGTGATCTAGACCAAGACGACAATATAGACGCATCACACAGGAGTGAAGGACTAAATCCTGACAAGGACTCCAGACAACCTGGGTCACCTAAACCACCAAGAAAGATAAGCAACGGCTGAATATTTGGACTTGGCAAGGATGAGAAGATATTCATAATTGATGGACGATACATCGGACAGATATGTTCCTGTTTTTTACGTTATTTTATGGAACATTTATGGGACATTTCATTAATATTATTTGGGTAAGAACAGTAGCTTAAGTAACAAGGGGGTGGGGGTACGGAAGGAGAATAGGTTAGTACGAGTAAGGATGAGGAATGATGCAATAGCTTTGTTCATACACAAAAAAAGAGACGTCTGCAACAGGAGAAGAAGAGGGACAGCAGAGGTTATTGTTTAAAGCAATTTATTTTGTATGCTTTGTTGTTAATGGTTTATGTCGTGCAGATTCACAACCCACTTCGATATGGTTACTCGCTTAAGATTTGGCCATGGTGAAAATAATTAGCTGGAACGTTGAAGGGTTACACTCTCCCCACAAGAGAAACATGGTGTTGAGACATCTAAAAAGGCAAAAATTTGGACATTGCTTACTCCAGGAGACACACCTGGAGGAGGCTGACTTTAAACAGGTCCAGAAGCTGTGGGTAGGGGAGGTATGGTGATCCCCTGCAGTAAATGGAAAGGCAGGAGTTCTGACACTCTTTCATAGAAACTCTGTGTGCAAGTTGCTTTCTCAAAATAAAGATGGGGAAGGGAGATGGATAAATGTGGTCCTGGAAACTCCGGCGGGTACAATTAGTATTCATAATATTTATGCCCCCAACAGAAAAGACACCGGTTTTTACGGACATTTAGAGCAAAGGATAATTAAAGACGGTAACCAAAATATTCTTCTGGGGGGGACTTTAATAGTGTTTTCTGTAACTTGGAAGATAGATAAAGGAAAGATCCTCTTCCCAGACAGGGGTGGGAGGGGGGGGGGGAGGCAATATACATTGGGGATGGCTCAATCTAGTAATGGACCAAATGGGGATTACTGGTTTGATTAGAACTTATATATATGCTATGTACCGTAACCCTCGGGCAAAGATTAGCGCACCGGGATTTATTTCCGGCTCCGAAAAGGAACAAGACAGGGGTGCCCCCTTTCTCCACTTCTATTCAATTTGGCATTGGAACCACTGGCCTTAAATCTTAGAGAGAAAAATATTTATAAGGGAATCAAGATTAGGGAGGAAGAAACTAAATTACTCTGTTTTGCAGACGACATGCTCTTATTTATGGAGGACCCAATTAATCAAGTGGGCAGGGTAATTGAGGTTCTGGAACTTTTCGGGTCTTTTTCAGGATATAAGGTTAACAAAAACAAAAGTCAACTGTTAGGGATTGGGGATAAAGGTGGGTTAGGAAAGGAAAATTAGGGGTAAGATTGTAACATCACCTATCTAGGGATTAAAATAGGTGCTAGGTCATCACTAATTTATCTTAATTTTATACCTATTAAAAAAATTGTGGAAGAATTAAAAAAATTTAATAATCTTCCACTATCAGTAATGGGGAGGATGCAATTAATAAAAATGGTTAGCTTTGCGAGATTGTTGTACCCACTTCAGAATATACCAGTGCTACTGAGACACAAACACGTCAATCTGCTTATGGGTGCCTTTTCGACATTCATTTGGAAAAAAGGTAGGGCAAGGATAGCCTTGGATAAACTGATGCTTAGGAAAAACCAGGGAGGGGCCCAAATGCCTAATGTTAGGTTATACAACTTAGCAGCAATGTGGCGGCACACTTTAGACTGGTCACATGACACCAGTTTCTTTTCAAATAATCTTGTGGAAAGTCAATTGGCACATCCCCGGGATCTAAAAGCTCTCTTGCTAACCCCGTATAGATCCCTACCAGCTAATGTCAAAGAGAATGTTATTTTCAGAGATACATTGGCAACGTGGCGCCAAATCCGTAAGATATGAGACCCATGTATATCACCAAATGGTTACCGTTTTGGTCTCTTCCTGAGTTTTCACAAGGTAGAGAAAACAAATTTTTTAAGGATTGGAGACAGAGGTATCTCCACATTAGAGGATTTATTGGAAAGGCCAGGAGAGCGCTTCATGAGTTGGGAAGCGGTGTAAAGCCGATATGGTTTGGGGAGAAATCATTTTCTACAATCTGGAGAACAGCCAGCACATCCCCCAAGCACAGTCCGTGAAGATTCTGTGTGAGCAGGAAGGAGGGGGGGAATTGAGGAGCCGACAGACTGTCCTGGCCGGGAGGGGAGCTACTGCGCATGTCAGGCCGTGTCAGGACGCGCTCGTTCCCGAGGGGGCTTCAGAGGAAGAGTAATGAACCACGCAAGCGCGGCCAGACAGGCAGGAGGCCTGGAACAGGTCGGCTCCAATGACAACCAGCTGTACACACTGATAAGGTAACGAAGGCTGCAGCTGTGGCACCTTACACTTTTTTTTAATGACATGCAATTAGGAAAGTGCCAAACTTATGATTTCTAAGCATCCCACGTCGACTTTACATGGTGGCACAACCCCTTTAAGAGAAACTAAGTGGTAATCTAGGAAAGCTAGATATAGAAATATATGGTGGGAAGAGGGTGAGACACTGCACGGCAAGGTTTATATGTTAAAAGTTGTAGATATGGACATTTGTTTGTTTTACAAATTTAAGAGAAAAATGATATGGAAGAAACAGAGTGACACATTCCATCGTGGAGATTTTCTTTAGTACTATTTTATAACTATAATGCTAATATAAACTGTCCAATATTGCATGAAGACTTATTCTGATAAGGTGTTTTAATATGTGTGATCTCTGTATTTTCCAAATAAAACATTGTTTAAAAAAAAAAAAGAGTAGGTCCAAGGTTAATCTGTTATTCATAGTGAATTTCAAGAACATCTAATCATCCAGCGCGTGAACACACACGACTGCACAAATGATGGGGGCTTGCGGAGGACCCAATGAATGTACAGTTTATATGGATTAAAAGGTTTGAGCCTTTTACACGCAGTGGAGTCATATTATTATAACCACTGTCGACATGCAATGTCGGCAGCTCTTAGCTCATGAAGTAAGTTCTGTGTAGTGCGCTGTTTTGGTGGGTATATAAAGTGTGTGATAGGCTGTTTGCACACAAATATAATTGCAACCTTACAATTAAAATAAGGTCTTAAAATTGTCCCTTATATTTTTGGGGGTTTTGAGAATCGGTCACTATAATTCCATGATGCTTTGCTATTGTCTAATGATTTTTGAGCAGACCTGACCATACTACTTGAGTACTTGAGGCTTCTGTGTCTGTTATTTTTCATAGTAGTTTACATTGCAAATGAAACCAGTATCATAGTCCTTTCTATGGGAGTTTCATTAGCATCTTTGCTGGCGAATAACCAGGCCCAGATGACAATGCTATGTCCAGGGTCACAGTATATGTCTTGACAAGCACTATACAGCAGCAATAAAGCATGACAGCCTCCTATTCATATGTCACCTCTAAAGGCTTGAGTTCGGTTACATCTTGACAGCAGGCAGCGCCCTTTGATGAAATAGATTGATTTTCAGGGAATTTGTGTAAACAGATCTTTAAAGAATCCCTTTTATTGAGGTTTATGGTCCCTGGATATTAATGGAAGTCCTATACTGTATGTGAAATCTAAGTTCATCAGGCAGAAAACCTTAATTGCTCCATAGGGTGTAAAACACTTGGGGCATGACAAGGTTTTCGGAGCACTTCCTCGCCCAAAACCTCGTCCAAAACGCCCCCAGTTCATTTGATTGATTCCTATGTTAAACCTCATTGTAGTTCACACACGATGAGGTTTTTACACGCTTCTTTGGAAGCGCTGAAAAAGAAGCGTCACGTCAGTTCTTGAAGCGTGTTTTTTGGCGCGGTTTTCATCCTGGCTATTAATTTATATGGGTGAAAACCTCGCCAAGAAATGCCTCTGAAACCTCTTCTGAAGAAGCGTGTCTCGGGCAAGGTTTTGATGTGGTTTTGGCCAAGGAAACGCTTCAAAAACCTCATCTAAATAAGCCGTGTGAACATGCCCTTAAGGTATGTCCTAAGAAGTGGGTATTGTACAGCAGGCGACCTAAGAGGTACGTGCACGAGGTGTCTGGCCTCGGTGGTGTAAGTTAACAATTTTGGGTCAGTAACCACTGATAGAGAGGGACTCTAAGGGCCACATGTATGAAAACTGTCTAGGTCTAAAATTCACTTTGTTGCCCATAGCAACCAATCAGAGCCCCCCTCGCATTTTTCCATAGCACTATAAGAAAGGAGAGGGGCGATCTGATTGGTTGCTGTGAGCAACAAAGTGAATTTAGACCTAGACAGTTTTCATACATGTGGCCCTAAGTGTTACGTTGGTGGCCAGATGAATGAGGACTTTGGCTATATTTTGGTTTTACCAATTACCAATATAGCTGGCTAAGGCCGGTTTAAAAATACAGCCAGGTGTCGGAGTGACGGGTGCCATATTCGTTTACCGAAAATGGCGATCACAGAACCAAAGTGGAATGTCCAATGTATGGCATAATAACAGGAGATACTGTAAATATCTTGTAGGTATGGGTCTAGAGCTGAAGTCCACACCTCGTGGGGACACACTCCCGAAAAGTTTCGGTGCAGAATGAAGAAAAGGTTGCAAATGTGTGACTCTCTCCATTCTGTTCTATAGGAGTTCCACATACAGCAGAGTCAGGGTGCTTGGCTGTACTGGGAAATCCCATTAAAATTAATGGAAAGTACCCCACAATTGCCTCTTCATTCTGCATACAGACTTTAGGGGGCCAGTTCTCACGGTAGGCGCAAGTCTGAGGTTTGCCCCGCACCAATCTGACATCAATGGCACATCCAAATGGGAGAGCTACATTAAAGTTTTGCATCACTCAAGGAATGCAGAAGCATTGGTTTTAACACTAGAAACTGCTTTGGGTACAAAATATTGCTTATACGTTTTAACATCTATAGTGGTGAACAATGTATTGCGTTTTTAGCCTTGTATGATTTGGGCAATATTTAAAGTGGATCTCCAGCACTAAGGGCCACATGGATGAAAACTGTCTAAGACTTTCTTTGTTGCCCATAGCATCCAATCAGAGCTCCCCTTTCATAACATATAGTGCTCTAAAAAGATGTAAGGGTGCTCTGGATGCTATGGGCAACAAAGAAAGTCTTAGACAGTTTTCATACATGTTCCCCTAAGTGTATGAGATCTATGCAGTCAAGTAACTAGTGGAGGTTCAGCAATTAGGGCCACCACCAGGTTGATATTGATGGCCTATGCTAAGACTAGACCATCAGTTTTGTAGCCCTGGGGAACCCCTTCAATCGATTCATCTCACTTCAGTCCTGTTTTCTTGGTTTCATTTTGAATTCAGGGGCGGATTTACTGGCTTCTACTAGACTGCAGTAGAAGCCAGGTCTGTAGCTATAGCAAGCAGTGCTGCCAGCCTATCAGGAGAGATTGAACAGGTCTGTAGCTATAGCAACCAGTGCAGGCAGCCTATCAGGAGAGAGCAAACAGGTCTGTAGCTATAGCGACCTGAGGAGCTGACGCAGCCCATACAAGAGCGGATATCTAGGAATAGGTAGGACACTGCTAATGGACACATATTGCCAAGTGACTTGTCTTTGCAAGATCTTTAACATAAAAAGCAGCGATCCTTGTAGTGAGACAACCCCTTTAAGTGGAACAATGAAACCTGAGCCTATGCAACAACTAGTGTGACCCTGGACCAACTTCCATCGGAAACATCTCTGCACTGTTATGTCTCTTCGACATATATCTTGGGCTCTTTGACCTTAAGTCTCTTCCAAGGCTCATAGAAAATAACACTTTCTCTTTTTGGGCATTCTGTAGACATTATATAAATCGTGCATTGTTAAATTTGCTGAGGAACACACCGTTTTGTTCCAGGCTGCCGAATCCGTAATTGTATCTTCTGTTGTACTTCATTGTGTAATTCAGCTTTGCTATCTGGTTGTACGGTATGTCCAAGTACATAGTTTATTTCTAGCTCCTTTTTTTTTTTTTTTTCCTGCAATTTTTTGGTGAAATTTGTCTATACCGTATCATGGAAGCTCTTCATTTCTGCCTTTTTTCCTTTGCAGACTCTTGATGATGCCGAGCATATGCATCTCTTCACCTCAATTCTTCCCGACATGGTTGCATTGACTCTCAAGCTCCCTAAACTGTGCACACAGGTAAGACCTCAAAGTTTACGAGCAGTGCTAATTGTAGTACCTAATGTCACATGGATATGGCAAGATACAGGCACTATGTCAAGGAAGTATAGTGGTAAGCAAGTTTTGTCCCTGTCAGTATTCTGATACCATTGTATGGGCAGATAGGTTAACCTGAACACCTTGGGCCACATGTATGAAAACTGTCAAGGTCTAAAATTCACTTTGTTGTCCATTGCAACCAGAGTTCCCCATTCATTTCATATTGTGCCCTGAAAAAATAAGGGGGTGCTCTGATTGGTTGCTTTTGGGAAAAAATTGAATTTTAGACCTAGTCATTTTTCATACCCCTGGCCCCTTGTGTGGACTCTTCAGCACTCCCATAGATTGTATGGATTTAAAATTCACCCTGTATGGTAACTTCATACAAATACTCCTTCAGGTTTCTTATCTGTCTGGTAATTAATCACTAAGAGAATCCATCCAATAAAGAAGGCACCAACTTCTCTTGAAGTCGGGTTACAGCTGCCCATAGTCCTCTAAGGAGAAGGGAGGGGCAGGAAGCAAACTTAAAAGTATAATTAACAGACGTTAAATATAAGATGAAACATAAAGACAATAAGACAGCAGTAAGGAGCAGTGTAACTGTGGGTCCAGCACTTAGATGAGAAGATTCTCTAACACTATTTCCCACATTCTCTTTTAAATAAAATCAAAGCTTTATTGGCAGGACCAGGTATATTTAAGTATTGCAAAACCAAAAGAATAGTAGAAAAACATCACCAATAAATTCTGTAGGGTCATTCTGAATAATAAACCCATGGATATTATTGGTGCAGGTATTTTTTATTTTTTTTATTTTGTACTACACTTGTTGTCATTGGCCCTCTTGATGTAAGTTGCACCATCACAACACCTCAACTGGGTTTTGGTCTCAGGTAAGCTGTGTCAAATTTTGTTTAGTATATTGGTATTGCCATAGCAAGATAGGTGGGATGGGTATGGAGTAAGAGGGGAGCTGTTAGTAGTTCATAGTATTTTATGGTCCTCTGTTGTTGCATGTGGTGAGATATTGGGCAGCTATTTACTCTAACTTTTTCCTCTCTTCATCTCAGGAGGTGAAGTCTGGCATCTGACCCGTTTCTCTTTCTCTTTCTTTTTTTCTTTCCTTTCCCTTCCTTCCTTCCTTCCTTCCTTCCTTCCTTCCTTCCTTCTCCATAGACTCGGAGGGTCTGTATAAAAGCTTTAAGGAAAACCAAGGTAATTTTAACATTTAGCATGGCTTGGCAGAGTCATTAACATTTAGTCACCTTAGGCCTTGAAGGGGTATTACCATATCTCCGTGATGGGGCTGGCAGTGTCCACAGGCCAAAATAAGCACCATGCTAAATAGATTCGCTATTCTAAGATGCTTCCCTCACCTCCCATAGGCTTATTCTCTTCTACTTCTCCATGTGTTGCTTATTGCCTAGGTTTCTGACTGGTGGCCAGTCTTGTGCTGACACTGATGTTGCTTGGTTCCCTAGAATGCACATTTTTGCGCATGCGCGTTTCCACCTGGCCAAGGATGTGCTGCACAAGTGTTGATAGAGAACACTTGTTGATAGAGCTCTCAAGGTCATTCCTCCTGCCGCGGCCTCTTGAGGTTTTGCCCTCCCTATGTCCTGTATGAAGCGCTTCAGGGTTTCAGCCCATGCACTGGATCGTTCTCTTCAAAGAACAGCAGCTGCAAATCCCTGACATAGTGCTGGGAAAATGCATTTGTGTATTTTACATTTTTTGCATTTGATTTGACCAACACATCTTAGTAGATAGCATATCACTGAAACAGCAACCCTATTATGCTATTGGTTGTTTCCATAGCAGTATCTAGAGCGCATACATTCAAGCCAGTGGCATGATGACATAATCCCAGTGCTGCTGGCTAGAACTAAGGATTTGGTGACACCCCAAACACCAGGAGCACCACAAATACCATGGAGATGGGAAACGCCTATCAACTATTTACCATTGTGAAGAAGCAGCAAGAATCCAATTATCCATTCATCCCTCTCTCCCTCTCTCCCTCTCTCCCTCTCTCTGTTTTTTTTTCTTTTACACACACATCTATATTTATATGGTTGTGTGTATGTATTATATGTTTTTCTGTTACATCTATTTTTAACACTGCCCTTTACACATACTTGTGCTCTGCCTCTCTGGAATACCATTTTCCTCCTCACGATGGCTCTCTTGCCTTCCATATGGTTTCCAAATTTTTGACATTTATTAAGATGACATTTCATGTACTAATATCTCCATTTCCATATCTAGAGAAATTATTCTAATTTGCGCTGAAATACTCCCCAAATTACGATAATACCAATGTTCTATGCACTGATGGTAATGTGAAATAGGCGCCGTCATTCACACGACGCGTATTTGGGACCGTTTTCAAGAGCCTTGTCAGTTCTTGAGGCGACTACGCGAGTGAAATCCAAAAAACTATGAAGGAATGTATTTTCAGCACACAAATGGCGCTAATACACTCCACACTTTTACTTTAAAATATGCCTCTCTGTAGGTTCATTTTCAAGCCTAAACTTGTGTGTAAATTTCCACCATGTGAACAAATCATAACGCTTTCCAATCAAAGAAGTTTTGCAGCGGAGCTGCCTTGGCTGAAGTGATTTAGAATGGAGATGCCGCACATGCGCGCACATTCACTTCAATGTATTCAGGACTTCCATAAAAGTGGAGAGAGCTGCACATACGCAGCCACCTCTGTTTACTACAATCTCAACATTCTTATATCTGTTGAAGTTTTTTCTATCTATCCCATATCTCAACCGTAGTAGACAGAGGTGGCCGCGTATGCGCAACTCTCAACTTAATTTTATTTTTCTATCTATCCCATATCTATCTATTTCTTTATCTAGCCAACTGAGGAGAAAAATGTATCCGCGGCACACGCAACCAGGGAGTATTAGAGTAGCTCAAAATTGGATAAGAGTGTGAACTTTATTAAAAAATGCAGAGGATGTTATTCCTTCGCATATTTAAAAGCTAAAGCACTTAAAAAGCTTACGCGTTTCGCACCAGAACTGGCGCTACTTCAGAGATAACTATCACAGTCTTGTGTCAGTATTTAAGACAGATCGTCATGAGCAATTGGATGATTCACATGGCCGTCATTGGTAGTCCAGTGTCCTTTCATCTGGTGACGAAAGTGGGACCTTGATTGGTTATTGCAGCAGTCAATCTCGGTCATCAAGTATCTTATCTCTTGCCGACAAGCTATCTTCTCTTAGGGCAGAAGAGATGTCAATCAGGCTAACAAATGGCATTAAATTGCGATCTCTTAGACTCAATCTGTACGGGATTAACACACACAGTACTATAAAAGTGTTGCAAACAAATAAAATTTGCATTTAAAAGAAGCAGAGAGGTATTCAGTTGTGATCGCATAGTCAGTCTATAGGAAATTAACACATAGGCTATGTTCACAAGGCTTAATTGCAGGGTGTAATTACACCCCGCAATTACGCCTTGTGGACGAAGGCGGGAGCTGGGGGGGGGTAATGAGAACTATGGATTACCGTAGTTACTGGGACGGATTGGAGCCTACCCCCGCAAAAAAGGATTTCAGTACGGCTCCAATCAGTCCCAGAATAAGCCGTGTGAACGAGGCCTTAGGCAAACAACCAAACTATTCGATCAATAAATAGTGAAAAAAATTTCATACCTAAGTTTTTGGTAACTGTGGTTTTTAAAACTAAACTATCCAATACAACTAGTCGGTCTTTCAGATCGACCACTGTGAGTGTAATCTAGTAAGTAATTAGGAAATATACAATGTAAAATATTATTTAATAACCAATAGAAATAACTATGAAGATAAAATCCGGGGTTAGAAAATAAAACCATAGGATGACCTCAAAAAAAAAGGATAAAATAAAAGTTTCAAATTCACGGGAACTAAATTGACCATACAAAGACAATTATTAAAAACCCCCAAAATTTAAAATTAATAAATCACTCAAAAAAAGCCGTTTCGCCCGTTTGGATGAATAGTTTATAAACGGTACATCCAAAATAATTCGAGTTTTTTGCAGAAGTTGAAATTTGTTAGGACTCTGTGTGGATTTTGTCAATCGGTGTAATTGTTAAATGACGTGCCACACTGTCTGAGGTCTCCCTTTTTAGTACTTGCCCTATGTCCATTTAAACGGACATGCAGTGGGCAAGTTTTTTTTGTTTGTTTGTTTGAAATTTCCCCAACCAATCTATTAAAAAAAATAAGAAGTGGCTCTTACAATTGAGCTGATGTTTAATTTTACATTTTTTTTACATTTTTCTTTCGTAATGTTAGAGGTGATAAATTGTGGCAATACTTTTACAGCTAAGACAGCCCCCTGAATTACATGGGGAAAGTGCTTTAGCTTTTAACCCATTAAGGCACCCTGACGTTCCTGAACGTCATGGTTCACTGCCTGTTAATGCACCATGATGTTCCCTTGAACTTTGTGAAAGCTGTTTCTGACAGCTAATTACCAGTTTCCAGTAGGTGATCAATCCCCCCCCCGGGGCCCCCAACAAAATTTTAGGGCCCCATACACTGAACACCTGGGGCCCCCCCCCCTAAAACCCCCCCCCCAAAACCCCTCGCCCCCCCCCCGCAAAAAAAAAACGGCCTCAGGACATAAATCGCCCCTTTTACCCCATAATACGTGTCAAAAAAGAACTGTATTGTGTATACAATAGCAAGTGATCACACACTGTCGTCTCACACATCATAGACACAGGGGTAAGAGCTCCATCCATAACCCCCTCCAAAACCACATACAAAATCCCCCTCCAAACCCCATACAATATCCCCCCCCAACCACATACAAAATCCCACAACAATATCCCCCTCCACCCACATACAATTCCCCCTCCACCCACATACAAAAACCCCCCCACCCCCAACAAAAATCCCCCTCCACCCCCCTACAATAACCCCCTCCATGTTTCCCTTTTTCACCCTCACCACCTTCTAAAAAACACACCAGAAAGTGTAACTCCTATCACAGGGGCAAACAGGGACACATGATA
>JAODAL010070964.1:0-15716 GCA_025379985.1 Phyllomedusa bahiana
GAGCGCCTCCTTTCAACTGTCCCGGGCCAGAGAGCGCCTCCATCAACTGTTCCAGCCAGAGAGCGCCCCCATCAACTTTTTCCGGGCCAGAGAGCGCCTCCATAAACGGGCCCCGGGCCAGAGGGGCCCCTCCATAACTGTCCCGCCAGAAAAGCACCCCCCATAACTGTCCCACCCCAAAGCCCCTCCTTTTCACCTTCCCATCCAGAGAGGGCCCCCCCAAATTCTGTCCCACCCAAAGGGGGGGGGGGGATGGAAACCCCCCATCAACTGTCCCGCCAGAGAGCCCTTCCATCAACTGCCCCAGCCAGACAGCCCCTCCATAACTGTCCCAGCCAGAGAGCGCTTTCCATAATTTGTCCCCAGCCAGACTTTCAAACTGTCCAACGGGTGATCTAACACTATGCTCTTCTTTTCCCTCTCATCGCTATCTCCACCTCCTCACATTTTCCGCTTACCCCCAAACCCCCCTTCCCTGGACAATAAAATCTACTTTCCCCCCCCTGCATTTTTTTTTTTTTTTTTAAACAATTTTTTATTAGAAAAAAAGGAACAAAAATCAGTTTCCAATTAAACAATCCCATGCTTTGTCAGGGAAATTTTCACTTATTTCCTTTAAAAATTTTTAAGCACAATTACCCCCACCGCCCTTCTCCATTTTCAAAAATTTTTTCCAAACCCCCCACTGAACAGTCCATAAAAGTCCATCCTATAAGGGAAAAAAAACCGCAGCAAAATGTTTTACAAAAAAATTTCGGGTTTTGACCCAAAAAACCCCCTTTTCCCCCCTTCCGCCCCCCTAAACATACACAAAAATATGGGGAAACAAGAAAGAGTCAAACTTTAGAACTCTTTATGACAATATTTTTCCCCCATTTCGCCAAAAACAAGTTACCTAACTAAAAGTGCCCAACACTAAAGGGCGAGTACCCCCTAACTCCTTTTGGAAAACTTTTCCATTATGACTCTCCCCAATCTCCAATTTCCCAGGAGCGGGGCCCATTTTTTCCCTATAAAATATTCTGAAGTGCGAAAAGGCCCCAAAACCTTCTTACCTCTTCTTTAAAAAAAGGTTTTTACGAATAGCTTTCCTTTCCCAAAAAAAATTTTTCTGATAACACATCTTTTTGCATTTCTGCCTCAATCCTTTGTCCATTAAAAAGGGACCCTTTTTTATTAATCCCTTCCCTTCCTCCTTTCGCGGGTAACTTCTTTTAGCCAATGTCGCAAAAGCATTTCTTCCCCCACCAGTAATATGTATTTTACCCCTTTTTTATGTTTTAAAAAGGGGGGGGCCCCTCCCCCCCTTTGGTTTGGGATCTAAAATATAGTGAAAAGACACTCATGGGTTTTTCACTTGGCACCTCTTTTATTCCTTTACCTCTTTAATACAAGACAAAAAACCCCCCTGCCAAATTTTTTCAACTTTCGGGCAATCCCATATGCCATGCAACAGATCGGGCTTTTTGTAGTTTATTTTTTGGGGACACTCCTCGATAGTCTGCGGTGCCCCCCAAAGGGGAAAAAGGTCAAACGCGTAGGGGGTTTTGTAAAGCCAGACAAATACATTTCTTTTCCAATTTTCATTTTAATTGTCCCCTCTGACTTCCCAAAAGGGGGAAAACAGGCACCCTTAAACGTTAAAAAAAAAATTTAGCCCCCAGTTTTTTATAAATCGTGGACGGGGAGTCTAGCTGTTTTTAGGGCCCCCATAAAGTCGCCCAAAACCCCCGGGCATTTCGCTGCTGCTAAAATTTTTTAGTATTCTTTGCAAAAGGCCATACATTCCAAATTGGAAGTTTAAAGGGACGGCACCAAGGCCAAAATTTTCCCCATCTCGGGCCCAGGTTAAAAAATTGTTCTCCTTCCTATGAATCAAGTTTTCCTTTGTCCTAATGTTTTTTTTTTTTCCCATTCTTCAAAAAATTTTTATTTTCCCCTGGGGGTAAGGAACTTTTTCCCGATGGGCGCATATTTAAAACAGATACGTTGGGAGTTAAAATTTTTTCCTTATGTGCTTCCTTTGAAAGCTTTGTGCCCCTTAGTACCACGTTCCCTTTAACGTTGGGAGGAAAGATCCCTGCCCGTGTGTAAAAAGAGCCCCCAAACTCACCGGCCCCAGGCCCCAAACTGCCTTTTAAAAATTGGTTGACCAGAATTTGATTGGTCTCTTTTGACCCAGTCTTTCAAAATGGCCCCATCAACGCCAAAAAATTTATAAACCGGGATATTTGGCATTTTTAAACCCCCCCCTCTGATTTGGGAAACACGCTTTTTATAGGCATTTGGCCTTTTTTAAATTCCCCAAAGGAAGTTTAATGAAGGTGATTTGCAGTCTATTGATGTCCTTATTTTTTCAAAATAGCGGAAATTCTGCGGGGGTTTAAAAGCGGGCGAGGCAAAACTTATCATCTTAAGTAACTGTGCCCTACCTAGTAAAAAATAACGGGAGTGTACTCCACCTTTTTTAAATTCTCCTATTATTTTGTTTTATTGGGGAAATATAGTTGAGAGTTTTTAATGTCCCACTCTCTCCCCCTATAAAAATTTCCCAAATAAGTTAAGGAGACGCACCACCCTGAACTTTGTCCCGGACCCTATCCCCCCCCCTATGGGGTTCCCCAAAAAAATTTTTCGGGCTCTTAAAAATCCCTTTTTAAAATTTTTGTAACCACAAAAATATCCAACTTGCTTAGGAATTCAAATTTTTTTTTCCCCCAAATGTTTCCTTGGGGGAAATTCTTAAAGAAAAACATCATATCATCCGCAAAGCAACATAATTTAATTTCCTCCCTACCCCCCCCTTTCCCTTCAAAAAGATTCAAAGGGATACAAATGTCTAATTACTGGCTCAAGGGGTTTGTTGAATAATAACGGGGAGGGGGGGGGAGGGAAACCCCTTTTTTTTGGCCGATTTTTTTCCCCCCTTTTTCCCTTGAAACCCTTTGTTTAGGTTCAGAGAGGAAAAACCCGGAAAGTTTTCCCCTGGGCGGGGTTTCATTATAAATCCCTCCAAAAATTTCCCAAAAAAACCCTTTAAATTTTCATTCAGCCATTACTGAATTTAAACCCAAAAGCCCTTTGTTGACATTGTCAAATCCTTTTTCGGCGTCAAATGCAAAAAGTTGGGCATTTAGAATTACCCACTGGGGCCCACTAGACTATCCTGGACCCCTAACATTTTTCAAATGTTTGCGACCCCCGACCCCCCTTTTTAAATAAAAACCTTTTTGATTGTGACCCCAAAATAAATTTTTGGGCAATCCTGCTTGATCAATTTGCCTTTAAATTTTGGGAAAAAATTTTTTTAATTCCACATTTTTTTACAGATTGGGGGGTTAGGGAACCCCGGACAGTCTGGCCCCCTCCCCCCCTTTTAATGAAACCACCTAATATGGGCCCGGGTGTTAGCCCAAGGGAAAATCACCATTTTCTTGTGGGATAATTTCCCCCAAATACTTGTTTCAGGACTTCCCCCAACCGGGCCCTAACATTTTAAAAAACCCCCCCGTGTTTCCCCGCGGGACCTGGTGCTTTTTTACTAGAAAAACCCTTTTTATTGGGTTTGAAGTTCCTCAACTTTTTAAAGGGGCTTTTAAGGCAACTAAAATCACCCCACCGACAATTCTGGCAATTATATTTTAAACCAAAAAAATTTTTTCCAGATCCTGTTCCAAAACCCGGGGACCTCCCCCAAATACAGGTATCAAAAAAACCTTAAATATGGTTTTTAAACAACTTGGGGCTTCGTTTATTTCCTCCTTGATCTTTGACCCCATGGATTCCCTTTGCTTTTCCTTTCCTTTTGGCCATTTTTCGCTAACAGCTTGCCAACTTATTCCCAAAAATTTTGAAAAAAAAAAACCGTTTTGTTGATCCCTATAGATTTTGTCTATTTTTTTCTTCCCATCCCAAAAACCCTTGCTTTTCCCCAAACCCCACTTCTTTTTATCCTTTTCCCCCTAAATTTGATCCCGGAAAAGCCCCGTAAAAGCAATCCCTGAGAAGGAGGCATGGCTTGAAAAGCGATCCCTCCCCTTTTTTCTTGTTTGTGAGCTTTGTATGCCATTACCCCCCCCTTTGGGAAAATGCCTTGGCCGTACCCCAGAACAAAAAGGGGTTTATCTCTAGCCTATATTTCCCCTCCCCAAACTCCTTCCCCCACCCCTTCAAAAAGCTCGAAGCTACCCCCCTCAAATAAAGAAAAAACCCGGGAAATTTAAAATAGAATAGGTTTCCCTCTGGGGAACGTAACCTTTGGATTGTAATGTAATAGTGGCAAAAACAGAAAATTACCACCCAAAAAATATGGGTTTCCCACCCTTTTTACCCCCCAAAATTCGCTATTCAAAAAGAAATAATGGGTTTTCTCGACCGGAGTTTTGTAAATTGGATTTGAAGTGTTTTCCCCCTCCCTTCGGGGTTTCCCAATGTCCCCAAATGTCCGCCCACCCCAAGCATTTAATCATTTGTGAAAAGTATTTTTCTCCCCAGGGCCCTGGCCCCCTACTCCCCCGGGAAATTTACCCTTCCCCTATCCTCACTTGATTCATTACCCCTTAAAAGTCCCCGGTTTACATTATTTGTCCCCTCTCTATCTTGAAGCACTGCTGCTTCTAAAGTCGGGAAAAAAAAACCCCCTTTCCTGTTTATTGGGGAGCAAACATTGTTGCGCCCCCCCAAACCCCCCTTTTTTTCCCCCCTGGGGGGGAGTCCAAGGTAATTTTGGAATTTTCTGCCCTCTACAATAGTTTTGGTCAAAATCATTTGAACTTTTGGGGGGACTGTCTTTTTTATAAAAACAACACCCCTCCCTTTTTATGGGCCGTGGAAAAACCCCCCCCCTTCGCAAAACCCAAAATTTTCTGCATTTGGCCATATCTGCGCCTTCAGATGCGTCTCCTGTAACAGTACCAAACCCCTTTAATTTTTTTTCAGATGCCGCAAAACCAACCCTCCGTTTTTTGGGGGGAATTCAACCCCTTTATATTCCAAGGGGAATGATTTTCATCTTCTTTTTTGGGGAAAAAAGATTTTTATGACCGTGAATCGTTTTGTACTTCCGATCCCTCCCTTCCCTCCACTTTCCTTTTGGGATCCTTTCCCCCCTTTCTCTCCCCCCCTTGTACCCACATAGGGAAAAAATTCACTTTCCTAACTAAGTTGAAAAAGGCCCCCTTCCCCTAGTAACCCCAACCCAAATAAAACCCTAAATTCAAAGGGTTTTGGGCTCCTCTTTTTTCCGACATTGTGAGACTTTCCTCCTCTTCCTATACAGGGAACCTTTTTTCCCTTCCCCACCTCCAAGGGCAACAAAAAAATTTTCCCCCGGGGAAAACCCCCCCCCCAAACTCAATAAATTTTTTTTAAGCAGGCTGTATAATTCTTAACCACATTTTAAAAATACTTCAAACCCCCCTGGATCCCCCGCAGAACTGCCAGGGACATATGTCCCAAAAAGAAAGTCCAAAAAACAGTAAATTACAATTTTTTCCAAAAAACCAAACCCCATGGGAGAAGGATAGCTTTTTTATCCCTGGAGCTATTAGCAAAGGGTATTGGGGCTTTCTCAAATAAACGGGTTTGGGGGCATTCCGGAAAAAATCCTCCTAGGTGAAGATCTGTGGCGGGAACCTAAGTCTCGGGGGTCCTCCCCCCGCCCCCCCGACGAAGGTCTTCCAAAAAAGGCCCCTTCCCCTTTTTGGAGACGAAGATTTTTGGGGCACCCTCCTGGGGAAACCCATTTGGGGGAAACCCTTTATCCACCCTTTTTTCCCTTTGATGTAAAAACTTTTCGCCTCCTCCGAGAGTAGAACGAGGGGATTTTGCCATTTTCTGTGTAAATTTAAAAAGCCGGGGGGCCCGTAGAGCAAAATCTTTTCCCCTTTGGAAGAAACATTTCAAATTTCCCGAAAAGCTTTTCCCCTTTCGGATAACCCCCCGCAAAAAAATCCCGAAACAAGAATTCTAGAACCTTAGCTTTACCCGGGGTCCTTTTCTTTTGCCCTTTAAGGCCCTAATTATGGGGTTTATTTTTTCCGTGAATCCCGGAAATTGGCTATGACTTGTCTTGGCCTTTTCCCCTCGGGCCCCCCGGGAAGAGGGGGTACTTCGTACCCTGCCCTCTCGGTCAGGGCCCCCAATCCCAAAGAGCTCTCTCCACCTAGCAAGGGTGCTGGATCACAGCACTTTTGGTAAACTCCGTCTCGCAGATGGGTAGCCCAAACTTTTTTTCCGGGATCGAAATTTAGGAGGCCCCCCCTATCCGAAAATTAAATTTTTCCTTGACCTGTTTTTCCCGGGGCCTTTTCCCCCTTATTCCATAATTGCTTTTTCTCTTCCATTAGATCTTTAATTTTTGAATGTTCAATTCAGTGCATCCTCTAACGTCTGTACTCTTTTCCCTTCCCCCCGTTTAATTCCCCTGGTCTTGCATCTTGAGATCCCCTTGGAGTTGTATTACGAGGGGGAACGGCATCGGCCCCGGGGTTTTGCTTTTTTAATGTCCGGCAGGATCATTTGGCCACTTCCATGGGGTTTGCTTCTTATAATCAATCAATGGGCCCCCTCGTGGGCCCCCCCAGTTATAGGTGTAAACCTTTAGATTGGGTACAGGGGAAGTGCGCCGGAGAGGTGGGCCCCTGACATTTTTGGGGTTTAAATAGACGGGGGTTTTGACCTTGTTTCCGGCCCTTTTAACTCCCGTAAAACTTTGATTTATTGGGTTTTTCCCCCTGGTTTTTGGGTAATATCGCTCCATCAAAAAGCCCCGTAGCAAAGGCAGGAAACCCTTTCCAACTCCTCTATTGTAAGCGGGCCACCCCCCATGAAAGTTTGCGACCACTCCCAAAGGGGTTTACATGATTTTTACAGGGGAAAGGGGCATGAGGTTTTTTGTAATTTTAAGCCCTTTGCCAGCAGATGGTGCTATGAGATAGGCTTTTTGGAGGTTTGGGCTTTCTCCTGTTCACTCCTTTACCCTTTTTTTCAAGTGAAAAATCCCCGTCCTTTCAGGAGAAACCCGTTTCTTTTTGAAGGGGGGGTGTAGACCCCTTGTACTAGCAGCAAAGATAGGAGAAAAAAATGTGAGTGAGGGGCGATTTTACCCCCCTTTTTTTTAAAATCCTTCAGGGCCCCTTCACCACTGCAAAGTAAAGTCCCCCTGCTTTTTTCCCCCTTCCTTTACAATGCTTGGAAAAGGGACGGGGAGTACATATGCGCAGATGGTTGGTTTTTGTCCCTTGGGCTCTCCCCTTTTTGGAGGACTAGGGTTCGCCCCCCCAAAGAGGTATGGGGGTCCACAGCCCGTGTTACTAATTTTTGGCCGCCCCCACCCCGTTTGGCGCCAAAATTTCCCGCCCCGCAATTTCCCCCCACTGGGGCCCTTAAAACCCCCCACCCCCCCCTGCCCTCACTTTGTTTTTTTGCGATTTTAACCCTTCTTTCTGACGATGTCGACCCCCCCACTACCCCCCTGTCTGCACAGCCCGGGTCTGCTCGGTTTTCTCCACCCGGGCTTTCCCGGGGGTGAGTAAACACCCACAGGGTCTCCCCCTCTCTGCGCTTTTTTTTCCCCCTCTCCTCTGGGGAAACGCACTTTTCGCGGGGTATGCCTTCCACACTTGTAAGGCCCGGGGCCAAAAAGGAAAAAAACCTTGTTGCCCCCGCGGCCGTTAATTTTGGCAATTTCCGAGCTGGGTGAAAAGGAGCCTTCACTGCAGCTCACATCCGTGGCGCCGAAACCCGGAAGTCCCCCCCCTGCATTCTACCCTCACACCTGTCGCCCCACAACCCTCCCCTCACTTTTAAAGTCCTCCGCACAAACAAACCCTTTCCCAAACACAGTCATCCTATCACCCCCCCACTCTCCCTTTTGGCTTGGGGGGAAAAACCCCAAAAACCCGGCCCCCCCCCAGCACATTCCCCACCATAGCCCTCTCCTCCTCGAACAGACTCACCACTAAATTTCCCGCTAACCCCTTAAACCCAAAATACACTCCCTCTGACCCTGCCCCCCCACCCCTCTCCTTGGAGCCTCGGGGAATGCCGGTCTGTATGTAAAAAACTTCATACAAAATGACTTTTCATCTCGCGAAAATTACCTTCCTTGGTCTGACTGAAACCTGATGCCCCCCTCTGACACAGTCCCCCCTGCTGCACTCTTTTTTAGCGGCTCCAACTTACCAACTCCTCGTCCTGGAAAACAAGCTGGGGGAGGTGCGGCCTCCCCCTGTCTGACACCTCCCCTTTGTCCCGTCCCCCTCACCTTCCCTCAATCTCTTCCCCTTTTTGAATGCACCTGCCCCGCATCTACCCCCCCTCCACCTCCAAGGGGCTGCTTCTACCGCCCCGGGCCCGCCACGCCTTTCTTGACCACTTTGTTTCCCTGGCTTTCCACTTTCTTTAAACGACACCCCCACTACATCATGGGAGACTCAACATCCCAATCGACCCCCCCCACTCGCTTCCAAAAACCCCTTTTCCCACTCTGCTCCCCCTTAACCTCTCCCAGTGGACCTCAGGGCCACTCACAAAAGATGGACACACACGGACCCATCTTCCCCCCACCTCTCCCCCTATCTGAATATCTAACTCTCCCCCCCCTATCCACCACAACCGCTTATCTTCACCACTATCCCTCCCCCCTTTTCCCCCTTCTCATTCCAGTACACCCCGCAGGAATTTAAAAAACCTAAACCCCTCCACTCTCTCTACCTCTTCACCTTTTCCCACTACTCCTCATTCAATGACCCAACGCAGCCACCATTTCTACAACCATACAATCAAAACCGCCCTTGACTCAGTTGCTCCTTCTCCCCACACAACAAACCCCGCAAAATCAACAACAACCCGGCACCAGACTCTACCAAACAGTGGGCGTGTTCCCAGAGCTGCCAACCCGCGGGAAGAAAACTCACTCCATTGATGATTTTGCCTTATACAAACACTCACTGAGACATTTAAGCCCGCACTCGCCTCAGCCAAACGGGACTATTTCACCACTCTAAAAAAATCCCCCCTTCCCCCAAAACCCCCAGACAATTATTCAAAAAACCTTAACTCTCTTTTTCCCGTCCCCCAACACCTCCCCCCCCCCCTCCTTTCAGCAGATATTTTGCATCACTTCCCGAAGATAAACCCTCATCAAAAAAAGCTTCACCCGCGTCCCCACCACCCTCCTCTACCCTTGCAAACTGCTCTTTCCTTAATTGTTTCCCCCCACGGCCCATTTACAAGCTCTCCCCTTACGCCAAACCCAACCTCACTCCCTGTAGTCTTGACCCACGCCACCCCACCCACCCCCAAACCTCAGTGCTTCTATCATCCCAGGCCTCCCCCATCTCTTAAACCCTATCAAAACCTCGGGCATCTTCCCTTCCCCCTTTAAAAAAGCAAATATCACCCAATCCTAAAAAAACAACCTTTGCCCCCTTTTTCCTCTGCCCAAATTCCCCCCATCTCACTGCCCCCTTTTTGTTTCCCAAAACCCCGAGCAGTATCTATCTTCCTGTCCCCCCCACCTCCCCTCCAACTTTTTTTTGACCCCAAAATCTGATTTTCGACCCCCCACTCTACCAAACCCCCGGCCAAACCAAAGTCACTAATGACCTAGTAACTGCAAAAGCCTCATGCCACTATCTTGCTCCTCCCCTTTAAACCCTTCCCCCTGCCTTTTACACTGTTTTACCATTCCCTCCGCTACAAAAACCTCTCCTCCCTTGGGATCACTGACTTGGCTCCCTTTTCCCGGGTCTCCCCGTACCTCCTGATCGGACTTTAGTGTCTCTCATTCTGCTCCCCTACTCCACCCGGCCCCCTCTCTGCGTGTCCCCCAAGGTCAGTCCCCGGGCCCCCCTACTCTTCCTATCTACACTCTTGGTCTCGGGCACTCATAGCCCCAATGGTTTTTACCACCTGTATTTATTATACCCCAAATCTACATCTCCGGGCCCCAAGTCACCCCTCTTCTCTCCCGAATCCCCGACTTCTTCCTCCATTTCCTCCTTTTTCCATCACGCTCCCAAAAAATAAATTGGAGAAAACAAACTCATCATCTTTCCCCCATCCAACTCTATCCCTGCCCTGATCCTCTATTACAGTCAAAGCTCTACACTCTCCCGGGCCCGCAAGTCGCGCCTTGGGGAAAACCTAACTTGCCTACTTTCAAACCACACATCCAAACCCTCACCTCTGCCGCCGCCTCCACCTAAAAACACTCTCGCATCTCCTTTTTCCAAATAACACTACAAAATGCTGGCCATGCCCTTGCCTCCCGCCTAGACTGCTCAACATCCCTTTTCAGTGGCCTCCCAGCAGCACTCTCGCCCCTTCCCAAACCATCCTTAATCGCTGCCCGTCTTTTCACCTATCCCTCGCACTCCTCTGCCTCTCCCCCTGCCAATCCCTTCAGGGTTCCCATTGCCCCGCGAATTCTTTGAAGCTACTAACCCGACCACAAAAGGGTCTCCATACCCCTCTCCCCCCAACATCTTGCCCCAATTTCCAAAAAACTCCCTCACGCACCTCCCCCTACAGGGCCTTTTCCTCGCTCTCCCCTTATCAACATCTCACACAACCCTCTCCCAAATTCTCCCGTGCTTCACCCCCATCTGAACCACTGCCCCAACACATCAGACTTCCTCCACTTTCACCCCTTCAAAGCAACCCGAAAACCCATTTTTTTTAGCTTGCCTATAACCTTCATAACCTTTTCACTTCTTCCTCCACAGGCAGTTGCCCCCACCTCCTGTCCTTTCCCCCGCTTGTAGATTGTAACCCTCGCGATTAGGGTCCCCCTCCCTCTGGTGCCAATTGCATTATCCCTTTTCAATGTACTTGTTTGATTTATGTAATGTATGTAACCCCCCCGAATGTAAAGCCCCCTGGAATCAATGGGGCTTTAAAATAAAAAAAATAAAATAAAGCAAGGTATTGTGGGCCATGAAGATATAAAGATCATGAGTGGATATGTGGGATCAATTCAAGGTATAGGAAATCATGAGAGGTTATGAAGGATCATGAGAGGGTATGGGGGATCAATACAAGGTATGGGGGATCATGAGAGGATATAGGGAATCTTGAGAGGGTATTAGGGATCAATACAAAGTATGGGAGATCATGAGAGGGTGTGGAGGATCATGAGAGGGTATGCGGGATCAAAACAAGGTATGGGGGATCATGAGAGGGTATATGGAATCTTGAGAGGGTATTGGGGATCAATATAAATTATGGGAGATCATGAGAGGGTGTGGAGGATCATGAGAGGGTATGCGGGATCAGTACAAGGTATGGGAGATCATGAGAGGTTATGAGGGATCAATACAAGGTATGGGGATCATTGGAGGGTATGGGGGATCATGAGAGGGTATGGGGGATCAAAGCAAGGTCTGAGGGATCATGCAAGGTATTGTGGACCATGACAGAGTATAAGAGATCATGAGAGGATATGTGGGATCAATACAAGGTATAGGAAATCATGAGAGGTTATGAAGGATCATGAGAGGGTATGGAGGATCAATACAAGGTATGGGGGATCATGAGAGGGTATAGGGAATCTTGAAAGGGTACTGGGGATCAATACATATAGGAGATATTGAGAGGGTGTGGAGGATCATGAGAGGGTATGCGGGATAAATACAAGGTATGGGGTTCATGAGAAGGTATGAGGGATCAATTTAAGGTATGGGGGATCATGAGAGGGTATATGGAATCTTGAGAGGGTATTGGGGATCAATATAAATTATGGGAGATCATGAGAGGGTGTGGAGGATCATGAGAGGGATGCGGGATCAGAAAAAATGGGAGACAGAGAGGTTATGAGGGATCAATACAAGGTATGGGGGATCATTGGAGCGTATGGGGATCATGAGAGGGTATTGGGGATCATTACAGGGAAGGGGGACATGAATCGTTTAGGGATCAATGCAAGGTATAGGTGATAATGGGAGGGTATGGGGGATCATGAGAGGGTATGAGGGATCAACACAAGGTATGGGGGATCATCAGAGTGTATTGGGGATCAATACAAGGTGTGGGGGATCATGAGAAGGTATGAGGGATCAAAACAAAATATGGGACATTTAGGGTATGGGGATTTATAGAGGGTAAAGGGAAAAAAAAGGTTGGGGATCATAGAGGGATTGGGAAATAAAGGTAGGGGGGCATGAATATGGGGATCAAAGGGGGGGATGTGGGGTCATAAAAGAGGGGGAAATGGGGGGGATCAAAAATTTTGGGGGTCATGAAGGGTTTTTGGGGGACAAAACAAGGTATGGGGGGACATGAAGGTTAGGGAAAACTTTAAGGGGATTGGGATCAAACAAAATAAGGGAATCATGAGAGGTTGGGTCAAAAAAGGTGGGGTAAAAAAAAGGGGGATCATGAAGGGATAGGGATCAATCAAGGTTTTGGATCATTTAAGGGGATGAGGGACCAAAGTGGTGGGGTATGAAGGTATAGGGATCAATAAAAAGGGGGGGGTTATGGAGGATCATGAGAGGTATGGGGATCAACAAGGGTTAGGGATCATGAGGGTAAAAAGGGGGTCAATCAAGGTAAGGGACCCCGAAGGTTAAAAAGGATCAGAAGGAAAAGGGGATCAAAAAAAGGTTTAAAAAATTGAAGGTTTTTTTCATGAGAGGGTATGGGGATCAATACAAGGTAAGGGGGATCATAAGAGGGTATAGGGAATCTTAAGAGGTTTGGGGTCATAAAATATTGGGATAATAAGGGGGTTTGGGGATCATAAGGGTATGGGATAAAAAAAGGGGGGGGATTGGTATGAGGGGTCAATTAAGGTTGGGGATCATAGAGGGGAAGGAAACTAAGGGTATTGGGGATCAATATAAATTATGGAGTCATGAGGGGTGTGGGGGATCATAAGGGATGCGGGATCATACGAGGTATGGAGATCATGGGGGTTATGGGGACAATAAAGGTATGGGGGATCATTTAGGTAGGGGGGTCATGAAGGTATGGGGATCATTCTAGGTACGGGTATCATAAAGATGAGGATCAATGCAAGGTATAGGGGATAATGGGGGGGGTATGGGGGGTCAGAAGGTATGAGGGGTCAACACAAGTAGGGATATGGGAATTATCGGGGTCGAGAGGGGAGGGCATCAAAACAAGGTATGAGGGATCATGAGGGTATAGGGGATCAATGCAAGGTATTTGGGACCATGACAGGGTATGAGGGATCATGAGAGGGTATATGGGATAAATACATGCTTTGGGGGATCATAAGAGGATATGGGGTATCATGAGAGGGTAAGGGGGAACATGGAAAAAATGGTGGTCAATTTAGGGTAAGGGGACACATAAGAGGGTATGGGGGATCAATACAAGGTATGGGGGATCATGAGAGGGTTTGAGGGACCAGTACAAGGTATTGGGGACCATGAGAGGGTATAAGGGATCATGAGAGGATATGGGTTATCAATACAAGGTAAAAGGAAACATGAGGGTATGAGGGAACAATACAAGGTATGGGGGGATCATGAGAGGGTATGAGGGATCAATACAATGTAAAGGGGATCATGAGAGGGTATAGAGATCAAAAACAAGGTAAGGATCAAAGGGTATGAGGGACAATAAAAAAATGGGATCATAAGGGTATGGGGGCAATTCAGTAAAGGGATAGAGGGGGTAGGGGATCAAAAAGTATGGGTCAGAGAGGTAGGAGGATCATGAAAGGGTAAGGGATCAAAACAAGTAGGGTAACAGGGGAGGGTATGGCGGGTCAATACAAGTATGGGGATCAAAGGGGAGGGTAAAAGGGATCAATTTCAAGTAAGGGGATCAGAGAGGGATTGGATCAAAAAGGGGATGGGGGATCGAGAGGTATGGGAAAAGAAGGTATCGAGGATCAATAAAAGGTATGGGGGATCATTGAGGGAAGGGATCTTAAAAGGGTATTGGAAAAAAAAATAATTTGGGGGGAACAGAGAGGATGGGGGATCATGAGGGGTAGGGGGATATACAGGGATGGGAATCATGAAGGTTTTTGAGGGGTCAATCAAGTATGGGGGTCATTTGGGGGGTATGGGGATCAAGAGAGGGTAGGGGGGTATTACTAAAAGGGAGGGGATCAAACGTATGAGGGACAAAGAAAGGGGTAGGGAAATGGGGGGAATATGGGGGAATCATAGAGGTTGGGGATCAAACAAGGGATGGGGGATCATGAAGTGTATCGGGATCAGAAAGGGGATGGGGGTCAAAACAAAGGAAGGGGACAGAAGGGTATGGGGGGTCAAAGAAATTTTTGGGGAATACAGGGATGGGGAATGAAGGGTATTGGGATAATAAGTTTGGGGGGTCAAAGGATATGGGATCATAGAGGGTAATGGGAAACATGAGAATAAATGGGGACAAAGGGATGGGATCATAAAGGGGAGGGGAAACAAAACAAGGTTTGGGGGATCATGAAGGTTTGGGGAATAAAGGTTGGGGGGCCCGAGGGGTATGGGATCATGAAGGAAAAGGGGGATAAAAAAGGAAAAGGAAAAAAGAAGGGGGATGGGAAAACATAGAAGGTAGGGGATCATAAGGGATAAAGGAAACAAAACAAAGTATGGGGGGTCATGAAGGGGATGGGATCAATACAAGGTATGGGGATCATGAGAGGGTATGAGGGATCATTCAATAAGTGGGGAAAAAAATTTTATGAAGGGGATGGGATCAATACAAGGAGGGGGACATGAAGGGGATGGGGATCAATACAGGTATGGGGATCATAAGGGAAAGGAGTATATGAAGGGGTTTTTGAGGGGGTCAATAATGTAAGTGGCAATAAAAAGGTATGGGGATCAAAAAAAGGGGGGTTTAAAAAGGTATGGGGATCTGAGAGGGTATGGGGATCAATCAAAATATGGGGGGGCATGAGGGGGGGTAATAAGGTATTCCCGAGGGTATGGGGAAATAGAGGGAAAGGGGATTGGGTATCTAAACGTATGGGGGGGAAAAATTTTTGGGGGATCATGAAGGGGGTTGGGGGCAGAAGGTATGGGGATAATACAAGGATTGGGGGCAAGAGAGGGGTTGGGGGGTCATAAGGTAGGGGAAAAAATAAAAAGGAAAGGGGATCTGAGAGGGTAGGGATCAATTCAATTTGGGTCAGAGAGGGTATGGGGGATCAAAAAAAGGTTGGGGATCATGAGAGGGGTTGGGGATCAAAAGGGGATGGGGATCAAAAAAGGTATGGGGATCATAAAAGGATGGGAAACAAAATACAAGTATAAGGAAATAAAAGAGAGGTATGGGGGGGCATGGGGGTTGGGGATCAATCAAAGTTGGGGGGTCATGAGGTATTTGGGTCAGAGAGGATGGGGGTCAAACAGTATGGGGATCAAGAAGGTATGGGGATCATGAAGGGGATGGGAATTTAAAAAAGGGGATGGGATCATGAAGGTTGGGGATCATAAGGGGTAGGGGGGTCATAAAGGTATTTGAGATCAAAAAGGTATTTGGGGTCATGACAAGGTTGGGGGGTATAAATTGTTTTTGGGGGTCAAAAAGGGGAAAGGGGATCAAAAGGGATGGGGATCATAAGAGGGTTGGGGATCATGAAGGGTATTTGGGATAAAGGATGGGATCAAAAGGGGATGGGGGATCAGACAGTGTATGGGGATATAAGAGGGATGGGGGAAACAACGGTATGGGATCTAAAGGGTATGGGGGGTCAAAAAGGGGAAGGGATACAGAGATATAGGGAAGAG
>JAODAL010070965.1:0-15716 GCA_025379985.1 Phyllomedusa bahiana
CCCATTGTAGAAAACCCCCTTGCCAAAACAAAAGGGTGCCATCTTCTTTCAAAGTCCTTGCCTTTAGACCCCTGGAAGCCAACTCTGACGGGGAAAGCCGAATCTGTTGGTTAAATGCAATATTAAGGGTCACACATTCACGATCGCGAACATTTACGCCCCTAACACTGGTCAGCTCTCGTTTCTATCCAAAATTTTTTTAGTTTACCCTTACATGTTTTGCTCAAGGCAAAATCATTTTATGTGGCGATTTCAATCTCGCTCTAAACCCCTTACAAGACACCTCAAGAGGCAGGTCTTCCCTTCCATCAAGCACCCACAATAGGGTCCGAAAATTGATTCACAATATGCAACTTGTGGATGTCTGGAGACTCCTAAACCCTAGGGAACGGGACTACACCTTTTATTCGTTTCCGCACGGCTGTTATAGCCGAATCGACTACATCCTCCCGCACCACTCCCTACTAGCCTCTGTATGTAGTGACTCGATCGGTAATATCTTACACTCCGACCATGCCCCGATCCACTGCGATTTTCGGCTCCCACAAGATAGCAGACCCGCACATGCAGATGATCTTACAACACCACAGACCCAATGGGAAGCACTTAAGTGTGTCTTATAGGCGTCCTCATCAAACACGGAGCCAGACTGAAACGTGAAAAGTCCCACAAGCTGCAAGCCCTTCTCTCGCGTTTGCACCTGCTTGAGTCCACACATAAAGCCTCGGGCTTGGAGACCGACTTGAGAGAACTAATGCAAACTCGAAACGAGATACGCCGGCTGCTGGACCAGCAACACCAGAGATACTGCCAAATATGCGCTGGCTCCTTCTACGCCTGGAGCAACAAGCCGGGACGGTACTTGGCTCGAGCGCTTCGCGAGAAAAGGGCTTCCTTATATGTTCCGTCTATTAAAAATCCAAAAGGCCAGCTCACACACATAACAGAGGATATACTTAAGGTCTTTAACAGTTACTACACAGAGCTGTACAATCTCACTCCCCCTGGGACTCCCCAAGACTTGGAAACTCACCGCAAATCCCTTAGGGAATACCTCTCGCGCACGGCCCTTCCTCGTGTTGACCCCCCAAACTCTCGCCTCCCTGGAGGAGCCTTTTACGCTCGGGAACTGGGTAGAGCTATTTCAGCCCTCCCAGCAGGAAGAGTCCCGGGGCCCCGATGGGTACACGGCACTTTTTTATAAAACCCTGAGAGATTGCCTGGCCGCAACCCCCCCTTAAAGCATTTAACATGGTTTCTAATGGCGCCACTTTACCCAGCTTTCCTGAAAGCATTCATCACAGTGATTCCAAAAAAGGGAAAGATCTGGCTTATGTCAAAGTTATACAGACCCATCTCTCTAATTTAACACTGATGCTAAAAACTTTTCGCTAAGCTGATTGCTATGCGGCTCAGCCCTGTTAGGCTCTCTCATTCATCTCGATCAGGTCGGTTTTTGTCCCCTCCCCCGGGAGGCGAGAGACAACACCTTGAAGACTTTCTCTCTTCTACAACATGTTTGGACCTCAAAAATTCCCTGTGTTCTTTTATCCCTAGACGCCGAAAAGGCTTTTGACAGAGTTAAATTTTGGGCCTTTTTAAAGGGGAGTTTGGGAAAACAGATAGGACGGGCTCGGCAATGATAAATTAGGAATTTTGCACTATATCATTCCCACGGCGCAGATCCGTAAAAAACCCGGCTCCTCTCCTCTTTTTCCCCGAAAACCAAAGGGGCACCGGGCGGGGGATGTCCTCTCCCCCCACACTCTATATACTAGTTTTGGAACACCTAATGCGGGCCCTTGAGGTTGGGACGCCCTCATTCAGGGTGTCCAACTTGTAACCAACAATTTAAAATTTGCTCGGCGTTTGCAAGGGACCTGTTTCTTTACCTCTCCACCCCCAGACTTCCCCCTTTGAGTCCTCCGGCAAAAAAAAGGATTTTGGGCTTGTTAGGGGGCCCAAAGTAAACATTTTAAAAAAGGGAAGCACTAGGTCTAAATTTCCCGACCCACCCTTTAGAGGGTTTAAAAATGGGTTTTTTCCCGTTCACTGGTCCTCAACCTCCTTTTACTTCCCTAGGTGCAAAATACCGGAACCCTGAGAAAATGTTCGACCTAAATTTTGCCCCCCTGCTCCCCAAATTTTTAGGCAAGATTTTTTAAAGAGGGGAAAAAAGGGTTTTTTCCTGGATGGGACGCATAAACTTAATAAAAAAGAACGTTTTCCCAGTCTTTTTTTTTCTTTTCCCAAAAGCGCCCCTGTTTTGCTCCCAAAAATTTTTTTTCAAGACTGTAGCAAAATTGTGCCCGAATTTTTTTAGGGGCCCAAAAACACCCCAAGTACTCATCGCACTTACGGGGCCCAAAGGGGAGGAGGGAGGGCTTGCATTTCCCTGTTTTCTTCCTTATTACGGGGCCTCAGCCATGGGGGAAACTTTGGGGACTTTTTCCACCACGCCCATTCAAAACTCTGGGCCCAAACTCGAGACGTTGTTTTTCGGACACACACGGCGGTTTTGCCATGGCTGATGCCACCTATTTAAACCCAAAACGACCTTAACCCTAGTTCCCCTAGTGGGTCGGAAAATCGGTTCTGATTGCAGAACCTTTCCCTCCAGATGGGGTTGTTCAAACCAGGGGGGGCCCCTCGTCCCCATCGTAGGTAACCCTGGGATTTTCCCGAACATCTTTTTCTAGCTAACATCCGTTTGTGGGCAGGAAGGATCCAACAAGGTCTTTGAAAATGTACTCTCCCCCGGGCTCATTGAAAAAACCTAAACACAATCTAGTAGGGGACCAACTTTGTCTGCCCTTTTTGAGATTTTTGTTAATTCCAATTGCAAAGTTCTATTCTACCCCCTAAAAATTTCATTTGATTCCACGAAAACTCGCAAAAGAAAAATTTGGGGTCTGCGGGAGTCTTTAGGGAGGCGACGCTCTCGGAATATATGGGCATTTTTTCCCACAGCAGGTTAAAAAAAAACTCCCTTCCCGAAAAGGGATGGGTTTCAGACTTGGGACGGGGAAATCACACTGGAAGAATGGGAAAAGGCTTTCCTTTCCCAACCCCCAAATTTCCCCCATTTTTTACCCGGGGTCAGGAACTTTTAAAATAAATTTTAAATTTCCGTTTTTTTTAGGGTCCCGCTTTCCTGCACTCCCTCAATTTTCCGGGGACGAAAAACGTTTTTTGGAAATGCAAAAAACACATAGGAAACTTTCGCCAAACTGGTGGAGGGCCCTTTCTTTCCCAAACCCCTTTTGGAAAGGGGTGTCCTTGATCTTTTCAGCATCCAGGTTTTTGAATCAGAAAAGACCCGGCCTCCTTGTTTCTTTCTTTGACATCCCTATGCCCTCCTTCCCCCAAAAAAACCAAATTTCGGTTCTTTATTTTGGCGGCAAAATTGGGGATTTCCCCCTTTTTGGGGTATCTCTTTTCCCGTCCCCTCCATTTTTTAAAGGGTTTCCCGGGGGTTATTTAAAATGCCCAAAAAAGGAGGGGTTTTATGCTGACTCCATCCCCCTAACCATGAAACCCCTTCGGGCTTGGGCCAGTGGTTTTTTTCTTCTGCCCTACGGACCGGGGCCGCTTCACCGATTGGTTATCCCGGGAAAATGTCTTTTGCTACTAGCTGTTTGTGGGCCCGGGGGGGAAAAAGGGGCTGGGCGGGGGTTGTCCGGGGGATCCCTTTTTCTTTTTTTCCTTTTTTTTTTTGGACGCTAGCCCTTTTCTTTTTTCCCGATGCTAAAGAACCAGGTTTACTTGGGGCCCAAAAATCTAGTACCACTTCTGACTTTTCGATTCAAATAGGGGTCTTATGAGACTCATTTATACAGGACAAGCAAATACAGTTTTTTCTTAGTTTATCTGGTATCACTAATTTGCAAGGGTTATGATAATGTTCCCTGCACTGTTTGTTTTGCATCCATCTTTCACCAAAGCTGCAACCTCCCCGGGCCACTTTATTGGGTACATTTTGCCAACGCTCTTTAAACACTTAATTTCTAATAGCCAAATCACATGGCGGCAACTCAGTCATTTAGGCATGAACATGGCAAGACAACCCTGCTTAAAACCGAGCATCATATAAAAAAGAAAGGGATTTGAGTCCCTTTGAAAAAGGGGTTTGTTGGTGCCAAAGGCTGGTCTGAGTATTTCAGAATTTTCTATCTCCGGGGAATTTTTCCCCCAAAAACCTCCTAGGGTTTACAAGAAGGTCCGAAAAAAAAAAACCCATGACGGACCCCCTGTGGG
This sequence comes from Phyllomedusa bahiana, assembly GCA_025379985.1. NCBI lineage: Eukaryota > Metazoa > Chordata > Amphibia > Anura > Hylidae > Phyllomedusa > Phyllomedusa bahiana. The sequence continues at coordinate 4,258 of JAODAL010070965.1, forward strand.
GGGAAATCCTTTTTTATCCCAGAGGTCAAAGAGAATGGGAACTGGTTCGGCGAAGAAAGGCAACCACTCAAATACCACCCGTAAACCAAGGGTAGGAAAAAGCACTCTGAACGCACGTACGGCAATTTTAGGCAATGGGCCCCAGCACAGAAGACCAACCGGGTGCCACTCCTTTTAGCAAAAACAGGAAACTGAGGCTCCAATTTCCCAAGCCCCTCGTTGGACATAAAGTTTGGGAAAAAGTTGCCGGTCTGTGTCCTCGATTTCCGGACATCGGAGGGTGGGGTCAAATTTTGGCGTCCACATGAAAAGCAGGGTCCCCTCCTTGTATCAACTTTTTCGGCTGGTGGGGGTGGTGCCATGGGGGGGGAAATTTTCTTGGCACTTTTTGGGCCCCTTGTACCAATTGAGCATTTTTGCAACACCTTTTAAAACTATCCCACGAAAAATTTTGGGAGGCATTTCTGAAGAAAAAGGGGGGGTCCAACCCTTACTAGCATGGTGTACCTAATAAAGTGGCCGTTGTTATTTTTTTCAATACAACGCTAATTTTGTACTGTGAAACTCGAGTATACAAATTTTACGTACACTGTTGTCTTCTGACACTAAAGTAATTGTTTAACTTTTAAAAAAAAATTTTCCTGTTGGAAATTTCGAAAAAAAAAAAAAATCCAAAAATAAATGGAGATTTTTAAAACATCTTAGGCGCCCACGTAAGGTACATCCAAAATTGGTAAAAAAAAATTAGAAACAGGAAAAACCCAATGGGGAACAACAGAATGTAAAGGAGGCAATAAAAACAAAAAAAACATTTCAGCACTAAAAAGGGGGGCAGTAAAGAGGCACTAAAAAATATGGGGAAAAAATAAATGTGAAAATAAAGATAAAAGGCAAAAAAGCTAGAAAAAGGGACTATTCCCATAAAAAGGGAAACAAACCCCCAAAATATTTTTTACCTATTAAATATAAAAAGTTTAAAAAAAGAAAATTTTGGCCCCTTTTAAAAAAATACAGAGGGAGAGACTGTAAGGGCAGGGAAAAAAAGAAAACCAAATTAAAAAATTTCTTCTCCTGTTTTACCGAGGAGGATGAGTTTCCTGTTAACAGGGGGATAGGTAAACCCAATTTAAATGTTTCTTGTCTAACCCGGAAGAAGGGGCACTCCCCCTTGGAATAAAAAAAAAATCCCCAGGCCTGAGGTATACCCCCGCGGGTCCAAAGGGGATTAAGAAAGGGTTTTAGAAGGCCCCTATTTTTTATTTATGGACTGATAATACCGGTATGCCCAAAGGTTTGGCGCATAGCAAATGTGTCCCAATTTTTAAAAAAGGGGGTCAAAAAATGATCCTGGAAAACGGGCCGGTAACTTAACCTCGTTGAAGGGTAAATTTTAGGGTTTTTTTAGAGATGCTATCCGGGGACTATCTCACTAAAATAAATTTAACGCCTTTCCCCACTTGGGTTTATAAAAGGGATGGTCCTGTCAGACTAACTCATCCTTCTTGGGGGTTTTTGTTCCAACTGGAAACGGGGTTAGGCACTGGTGTCATTATTTGGATTTTTTTTAAAGCATTGTATGTTCCACATAAAAGGTTTGGGAAGTAAAATGAGAATGCTTTGGCTGGGGAAAAATTTTGCAAGGGTTTAAACAACTGGCTCACTGATAGAAAACAAAGGGGAGAAAAATTTAAAGGTGCAACTCCGACTGGATCCCTGTTACAGTTGGGGGGACCCCAGGCCAGTAAAAAGGGGCCCATCCTCTTTTAAAATTTTCATAAATGATCTTACACGGGATTTCACATAAAATACGATCTTTCAGATATACTAAGCTCTGTAAAAGGGTCCCCCAATGGGGATAAGTGTTATTCAAAAGGGTCTGGATGGTTTAGGGCCCGGGCGGAATGGCGATAGTTTTTTCACTGAAAATGCAAAGAAAACACAGGGGAGGAAAAAAACCTTACTATTACATTTAAATGGGAAAAAAACTGGGGAAAAGTGACATGGGGGAAAGGGCTTGGGAATCCAAATGGACAGTAAAAAATTAACTGACAGCCATTCACACAGCTGCCAAACAAAAAGATCATGGGGTTTATTTTTAAAAAAGGGGGGTAGATGCACATGATGGGGAAAATTATTCTCCCACACACAAGTCACTGGGGAGCCCCCCATGGAATATTTTGTACTTTTTGGGGACCCTACACAGGGAAAACATTGTAGAGCTTGAACAGGGACAAATCGGGCAACAAAATAATTAAAGGCGGGGGGGACTGCAATATCCAAAAGATTAGCAAAGGGTTTGGGGTTTTTTAGTTTTGGGAAAAAAACGGCTTCGGGGGACAAATAAATGTGTTTAAATATATAAGGCCAATATAAGATCTCGCAAAGATTTATTATACCCAGGACTGTATCAGAACAAGGGGGCTCCTCTACTCTTGAGAAAAAAGTTTCTACATAAAAAGAAAGGGATTCTTACTGTTAAGCGGGGGACTGTGGGAAATCCTGCCAAGGAAATTTGTCATGGGGTTCACTACGATTCAAGAAAGGGCTTGGGTGCCCTTTCTGGAGCGGATAACAAACAATTATAGTGCTAGGGTTTTAAAAAAGGGGTGATACATTTCTAATGTAAATAAAAATTTAGTGACCGGATTCTAGAGGGGGGCTTGATCCAGGATTTTTTCCATCAGATTGGAGTCAGGGAAAAATTTTTTTCCCCAACTGAGGAATTGGTCCTACCTCATAGGGTTTTTGCCTTCCTCGGATCAACCTTTTAAAACTTAGCAACACTTTTAAAAAAATGGGCTGAACGGGGTGGGACGAAGTCTTTTTTTTCAGCCTGACAAACTATGTAACTATGTAATCATCAGCAAAGCGGAGCGAGCGGGTAGGGTGGTAGACAGAGATGAGGGAGGAGATGTAGGGAGGAGCAGCGTTGTGGAGAGCTTTATGAGTGAGAGTGATGAGTCACTGTTGCTCGGATTCTGATTGACCAGGATTGCCAAGCCCCCGCTAGCTCAACCAATCAGCTCTTTCCTGCATTTTTACTGTATTTTGAACTGTCCCACCTTTGAATTTGATTGGTCAATGCTTATCCATAGGTTTTAATGGGTCACTGTCACTCCTATTCTGATTGGCTGGTTTCTGCCGACCAATGAGAAGAGCTTACAGAATTTGAATTACTGTATTTCCCGGCAATTTCCAATATCCAAATTCCTGATGTTGCGCCGTTCTTGATTTTTGGAAAGTTATTTTATTTATGTATTTTTTTAGTAGGTTTGAGCTCTTTTTCTGATAATGTTTAACACGTAATAAAAACGCTTTTTTGATTCATACTCCATGCCGCACAGACATGTTTAATGATTTTTCGCTCATTTCCAGCCTGTCTCGATTCGGAATACATGTTAGGTGCAGTCCCTCTGTCCCTAAGTCCCCGCACTGCGCCTCACACACTGGCGAGGTGCGGTGGACTTTTCACCGCATATATGAGCACACCTCCTCGGACGGCGGATCTTAGGCGCAGTCCCGCACGGCGCCTAAGTTCCGCACTGCGCCTCACACAGTGGCGAGGCGCGGTGGACTTTACACCGCATGTATGAGCGCATCTCGGGCGCCGACATACATGAGGTGCAGCTTTCATGTTCGAGCGCTCAAAACTTGCGCTCCGACGTGGCGAGCTTCATAAATGTCGCCCTATCTGTTTGTGTTTTACATGTGATCTTCACATTCCATCTCTCGTAGTACAGTTTTGTTGTAAATGGGACTGCACAGTACAGTTGTGTTTTACATGGGACCACGCATAATAATTGAGTTTTACATGGGACCACGCAGAATAGTTAAGTTTTACATGGGGCTGCACAGTTATCTCACAAAACAGTTGTCGCTCTCTACATGGAACTACACAGTCCAGTTGTGTGTTACATGGGACTGCGCAGCTGTCTCACAAAACAAGCAAGCTGTCTGCACAGTCCACTTGTGTTTTACATAGGACTGTGCCGTCTAGTTGTGTTTTACATGGGACTGAACAATCCAGTTGTGTTTTACATGGGACTTCACAGCTCACAAAACAGTTGTCGCTCTCTACACGGGACTGCACAGTCCAGTTGTGTTTTAAATGGGGCTGCACAGTCCAGCCATGTTTTACATGGGACTCCTCTCACAATCCAGTTTTGTTTTACATGGGACTGCACAAAACATTTGTCGCTCTCTACATGGTACTGCAGAGTCCTATAGTTTTTTGCATGGGACTGCACACTCCAGTAGTCTTTTACATCGGACTGCTATCTCACAATCCAGTTTTGTTTTACACGGGACTCTTTCTCCATACAGTGCGTGCTCCCAATGGTGACCTAGGCGTGGCCATTCCTCTTACGACATGGGCTCCAACACGGTTGCTATCCAGACAGACATGCTTAAATTTTTTCTCCCCTCATTTTAAACTATGATCTTTGTAGTGAGAAAACCCATTAAATGAATCAATACAATATAAAATTCTCTGCAAGCAAAGGAGGAGATTGACAAATATGTTTGAGTACAGACCTGGTCTTAAAAAACACTAAATTTTTATGGATTGTGCAGGTAACAGGCTAGGCTTACATCACCCAGGTCTCGGTGATGTAGTCTAGCCTGCTACCTGTACAATCCTGCTATGCCCTGTCATTTCTGATTATTTTGATTGCTATTAAGGATGAGCGATATTATCGACAAAAGTTGAAATCGGCACGGTTTTTAGGCTTATCTGAATTTTCCGATCACGCGATAGTTTAGGTGACAATCTTATAGATAATCTTTTAATATCGTGCCTTTTTCAGCATTTCCTGTCATTTTGGTGGCCAGCCAATCAGCTCCGAGGATAGAGCAGGGTGAGGAGGATGTACGACATCATGACTATGCGATGTATGGATCTCATTGGCTGCAAAAATCACGTGACCTCGTTTTATCTATGCAACTGCAGAACCTGTTCAGCTCATACTCTATGTCACTACACAGCAGGACATCTCGGCGTCTAAACCAATAGCTGTTCTAACAGCTCTGAGAGATAGTCTCTTCTAATACAAGAAACCATCCACCTACCTACAGCTTGGAACAGAGTTAGATTAGAGAATTTCACTTCTTATTTAGTAATAGAAAGTTTTAAAGATATCTACCGGTGTGTCCGTGAGTCTGGAGCAAAGAGCTCACTTGTACACAAATTGTGTTATACATATTTCCCAGTTAATTGCGCCTGTTGTCAGTGGTGCCAAGACCGCCATATTAATCCATATAACATTTAAATACTCTTATTGCAGTCCGTGCGTCTGTTTGCCGCAAAGAGCTAACTTGTACGAAAACTTTTTTATACATATTTCTTCCACCAGACCGCATTTCACAGGTATTCGATAGAAACAATTCTGTTTCTAATCCTAGTTGGCCGGTGGAAATTAGAGGGATTTAAGAATATCTGTGATCTTCCATCTTTGCAGTACAGTTTCTCAATAAAAGACTGTGAAAAACTCTTTTATACATTTAAAATTTTTATCTTTCTGAACATGGAGCGAACTACTGGTGGTATGTGAGCAAAGAGGGGTGTAATGGGTGACCTCTGGCAATTCTTATTTACCACCTCAGCAATGCCTGTAATGCAGGGCACACATACGACACACAGAGACTGGCTTAAGATCATGGTGCACAACTACTCGTCTAAACCCACCGATGTTTTTGGATATGTTCCGGACCTAATTGACTTCTGGGTATCCAAAATGGATGAATGACCCGAGCTCGCTCGCCCACGCCATAGAGCTGTTTCCTGCCCAGCACCCACTCATATCTGAGCGGCCCAAACAAAACAGCTGGAGGAGTCATTACAGACAAAGCATCCGCGTCCACTGACAATGTGGAACATCTGACTTTCATCAAGATGAATCAGGCATGGACTCTGATGATGTTGGGGCCCTAGTTTGCCAAGGTCACCCATTATTGCGGTCTACCTCACAAAATTCCTCTTCCCAAAGAAATGGTCCTCTTAATTTTTTTTTTTTTAAATGATCATTTCTTATTGCAATTTTTATTCTGAGTGCCCAAAAGTTTATTTTGCTGGTTTTGCGATTAGGAGACTGTAAAAAACACCAATCATACATGGTTTCATTGAAAAAAACGTATTCCGTTTAGTCATTTCTTCAAGAAAATTTCAAGCACTGTCAATGGTTTTGGGGTCATGGTGCTGTGAAAATCAACTATAATAGAGGTCCTTTGGTACAGAAATGTGGTTTCTAAGTGGCATTTCTTCCTCACAATTTTTAACACTGGCTGATTGGTCATTTTTATAATTTTTGGGGTATTGTGCTGTTCAAAACCAGCAATAAGGTGTCAATAAGGGCATTTTTGGGTGGTTTTGGGGTCAGGCTACTTTAAAATGGATGCCAGGGGTGGCAATTGGGCAGTATTCCTGCCAGGGGCCGGAATGAAAAAGGTGCCCGGTGATATGTTAAAAATAGGAAGTAGTAATTGGTGGGCACCCCATTTGATTTAGTTGTAAGTGGCCGTGTCTCTCGCCGCACCCGCTGTAACCGAGGCCCTGCCAGCTGAACCTCCGCCTTCCCCGTTAGGACGTTCTTGCTGCCACCAGCACCGCATATATGACAAGTTCTTGGTCCCTTGTGCAAAAAGTGTAAGTGGTCTCCTGGCAGTTCCCATGTGCCATTTCCAAAGCGGGGTCTGTTTTTGTGAAAGGGTCCCCGTACCTGCTGGTACCGCTGTACCTGCTGTGGCTTCGCCATCCTCATGTTTTCTGTTAGCCATAGAACTTGATGAATTATTTTAGCCTATTAATTCTTTTCTATGACTTTTATAGCCTAATTGACTTGTCTAAGAGGTAGCACACATTCAGGTTACTGTTGTTGATTTTAGTTCCAGCATCTCCTCCCCTGTTTGGGTGTAAGAATGAAGGTGTTGTTGCTCTCCCATAGACTTTAATGGTCATCGGCGATTATCTATTATCGGCTATCGGCATGATAACTTCAAAAATCTGTTCTCTATAAGATGACGATTGTCAACACAATCGCTCATCACTAATTGCTATATCATATACACTCTCTTATACAACTTTCCCAAAGTGGTTTCTTTGGTGGATATAGTCTTAGTTTATTATTTATTTTGTTATACCTATTATTGTTTATTTCTTATTTTTTATTTTTCATCCACACTATATCCAATTAGACATTTCTAAAAGGATTGTGTTCATATCAGGTGTTTCATTTATTTCCCGACAAGATTTGAAACTGTTGGGACATCTCTATGTGCTTTTAAATGTTTTTAAGTGTTGGGTTTTTGTAGTCTCTTGTTTCTAACAAAGTTTATATGGGTGTACAGCCATAGGGTATGTTTTCTTTTTATCTATGTGATAGTACTTGCCTTCCTACAGATGGTTTCACCCCTTTTTTCTTGGAAATTCAGTGTTATTCAATCTTTAAAAATATAAATGTTGCAAATTCACTTAAAAATGTGAAAAATTAATACTAAATTTCTAAGCCCCCTAATGCCAACCTACTGTGGACATATGCTAGATGCTATTTATAAACTCTTTTGAGTGGCATAACTATCTGTCTTGCACTATCTGTCTTGCACACAGAAATTTTAAAACTTTGAAAATTTTCATGATATTTTAATATTTTTCACAAAGAAACAAGGGTTGTATGGATCAAAATTTCTTGCTAACTTAAATCCCAATGTGTCATGAGAAAACATTCTCTGAATCACATGGATAGGTAAAAGTGTCAAAAAGTTACTCTTACATAAAGTGACAAGTCAAATTTAAGAAATGGGGCTCTGTCAGGAAGGTCAAAACTGACTCTGTCCTTAAGGAGGTAATAATATGCTATATCACTATTGAGGTTTTACCACTGAAAGGCAATTTCAAGGTATAAAATATACATCAATTAAAAATATGCTTTATCACATGTGAGAAACATGTTTGAACCTATTGCCTTATTTATCATATGGTCTATAAGGGGGTTCTCTAATAAAATAACAGCTAAATGGAGCCAAGGTAGGGAAACTTTACGAAAAACTGATACTTACCTCTTGATCTGCTGATCGCCACCAGGACCCCAAGGATCTTTTTTCTCTCCACTTTTTGGTACTTGATCTTAAACACAGGAGAACCTTGTGCTCCATTCACTCCATTCACTCATGCGTGTCAGATTTCAAGCAGTTATAAGGTCATGGTTGTAAAATGGGTGAGGATCTCATATTGAAACAATTGTGCCCACCCAAAAAATTCATAGACTGATTTTTTCCGTAAGTAAGCCACCCCATCCACCAATTGACCACTTACGACCTAATGATTAAAACTTTCAGCAGAAAATTGACACAACCTTTTAAAAACACTTCAGAGTTTCCCCTTTTTCTGTATAACAGCAGATGAATCATTGGTTGATTTACTGCAGGTAATGAATTCATTATCTGTAGTCTTTCAATACAGTTTCATATAATCATTGCATTACAGTATATTCCATGAATGGACCAACAAATACATGTCAAATCCCCTTTAAAAATTAAAGTTTTTCCTCTAATACATACCAATGTGACATTGGGTCATAATATAGTTTAGTGCATTTCCCGCCTAGTATATGCATATAGCTATTTTTTATTATTCAATTTGCAACAACACGAAAATAACATTTGTTTTATTTCATAGCAAAATGAAACTGAGAGAGATGAGGTAATAATGGTATTCATCAATGGGGCTAGGTCCTGCAGGTCGCAAAATGTTTTTTTCTTTATTTTTTAAAACCCTAGGCGCTATTTCATAAACATCCAGTACTTGAGGGTCTAGTCAGCGGGAGTTATTTACTAACACTGTCAACTGATTGATGCAGCGTTTACTACTGGCCAAGCAGATACTATACATTGTAGCGAAAACCTACTATACATTCATGATAACAAGTCTCAGATAAATTAATAAAAAGAGACACGCCAACAAATCGTCATTTTACAACAACTTTGTTTTGCATTTACCGTATCACTACAAATGTGGTCTAGTTACACAACAGATTGGATGCACATTGCAGCAATCATTAAATAGTTTTGTGGCTTAATTACATCAATAATATGGACTATTTTGGGAAAGGTCAGATAGCCCAATGGGGATGCAAATTATGGTTACAGCGACTCCTCCTCGAATAGGCGGTTACTGCTAGGTACTAACTATCTGACACATAATTTTTCAGAAAACTTTAAAAGGGGGTTTCCGCAAAAATGATTTTGGTTTAATTAAAAAATCTTTAAAAAAAAAACACTTTTCAAATATGTTCATTACAATTCCACGATTTTGAGTTTTCCCTGTAGTAGTAGGCTTTAGCTCCCGAAAACCCAAAACACAGACCTTTATCTTTTTCTCACGCTGTCAGTGCTTTTATGACTCATCTTTCTGAATACAGGCGAGCCAGAGCCCCTCCCACACAGTATGCTTCTTAGGGAAAGGGGGGGGGAGGGCCTGGCTTCTTGTCGGGGTTAACCCTGTGGTCCTGCTCCCTCCTGCTCTCTACACAGATTGAGAGAGCAAAAATAGGCGTCTGTAGTCATAAATGTACGCAATGAATGTGATATTTTCAGATTGTCGTGGAGCTTGACTAAACAAAAGAAAAGCAGGGGGGATGTGAACGGTTTTTATGCTCTGCTGTATTTGGACACCCTAGTTAGTAACACATTCACAGCTCCCCCGGCGTTCTGACAGGGGTTTTTTTTTTGTTGCTGGGGAGTGGAGATTGTAACTAAGGGAGGGGGTAAAGGAACACTTTCATCCCCCCTGCTCTGCTTTACATACACACTTCACAACCTCTCCCCACCAAGTCACCCTTTCCCGCTCCTGCTCCGTGGACTGACAGGCAGCGAACCCAGCCTGCACAGACCTAGAGGGACACACAAAGGGGAACTCTGGAGCAAACCCCCCCCGCCTCCCCCTCTGAAAGAAGTTATAAGGGAAACTTTCGTGCTGAGGGAGAGGGAAAGGAGGAAAAGGGAGAAAGAAGCCCCCCTGAATTCAAAAATCTTTTGCTGCCAGACACTTTGAAGTAGGCTGAAAGCTTGTAATGAGACAACACCTTTAAGGGTGGATTCCCAATTTTTTGCAAAAAAAATCTGAATTTTTTGAAGAATTTTGAGTGCATTTATACATGCTTTTTTGGTTGTCAGACGTTAGCTGGAAGTCAAAAGCAAAATATTAAATGCACTCCATACATTGGCCCTCATTTACTATTGTGGTTGCGCCTGAAAAGTGTCATAAAATGTACCAAAACACGGTCAAGCTTTTGGCAGGGCATGTTGCTGTGTGTCACAGTTTTATTTATGGCTTTAGCAACCACTATGAGAAGTTGGTGTGGCTTGGTCGAAGGCAAGCGTGTCTTCACTGGATGTGAAAAACTGCACCAGAAATGCACTGATATTCAGGCATAGAAAATATGCCAAATAATAGTTGGTGTTAATAAACTAGACAAGTCTAAACAGGCAACATAATTTTTAAACGTACGAGCCACTGTTTTTAGACTGTCCACCTAAATATTAAAGTTTATGCTGTCTAATCGCAATAGTTAAAGGGGTTGTCTCACTACATCAATTCATCTTACCTCAGTCCTGTTTTCTTGGTTTAATTTTGAATTCAGGGGCATATTTACTGGCTTCTACCAGGCTGCAGTAGAAGCCAGGTCTGTAGCTATAGCGACCAGTGCTGGCAGCCTATAAGGAGAGAGTAAACAGGTCTGTAGCTATAGCGACCTGAGAAGCTGATGCAGTCCATACAAGAGGGGATATCTAGGAATAGGTAGGACAATGTTAATGGACATATATTGCAAAGTGACTTGTTTTTTCAAGATCTTTAACATAAAAAGTAATCCTTGTAGTGAGACAACCCCTTTAATATTGGCTATTGTTTTGTTTTTCTTTTCCTGCTTTGGACACTTTTTTTTGTTCCGCAGCAGTTTTTTAAAGATGCCGCATGCTACAGGTGTTGTCAGTCGCATTTTGGCAGCATTTAATGTAGGTAAGATTGAGTGTATATCTAAATTAAACTATTTTAATAATCTGCATATATTTTTATACAAAGTTGTGATAAATGAAATTACAGTAATACATATATATTTAAAATCTGCTTAGTTTAAATGGTACGTCTTGTCTGGTGAACAGCAAATCCCAGCCATACCACCGCATTATATGTCTGTCTCTGCTTAGTTTAAATGGTACATTTTTGTCTAGATATTTTCGCCCAGCTCTGTCTTCCATAATTTATCCTGTGTTTATTTGTGTAGCCATCAATCCCAGATATTCCCCTTGAAGTTTCTGCTTTGTGCAGAGCTATTTGTAGCTCCACCCGTTTACGACACCTGAAGGCCCTAATGCTCATTTTGAACTCATCATATTTGAGTATAAGTTGCAGAGCTGTGTTGTGGACCGAGGTCTGCGGGCCAAAAATTTTACGTGCCAAATTTTTAAGT
>JAODAL010070966.1:0-15716 GCA_025379985.1 Phyllomedusa bahiana
TTAATCTTCAGGCTCCCACTTCCTGTCCAGGCTGAGGGTGGATCTACAGTTTCAGGCTCCTACTTCCTGTTCAGGCTGTGGGTGGTTCTACAGCAGTGATTGACATATCAGCTCTCCTACTCCTGGCTGATCCTGTTACAGTGACATTAGTGCAGGAGGTATGTGAACTCTAGTGCATAAGGCTGCAGGGCTCTAAAGAGTTAAAGCTTGTCAGGAAGTAATATAATCAAGCTCTCTTGTTTCAAGATAAGGAACACAGCATGGATTGAGGGAGCAGGGGTATACAGCACTAGAGAGCATGTGTACAACCATGGAGAATATGTGTACAACTCTAGAGAATATTTGTACAACCCTGGAGAATATGTGTACAACCCTGGAGAATATTTGTACAACCCTGGAGAATATGTGTACAGCTCTGGAGAATGTGTATACAGCTCTAGAGAATATGTGTACAGCTCTGGAGAACATGTGTGCAACCTTGGAGAATATGTGTACAACCCTGGAGAACGTGTGTACAGCTCTGGAGAAAATGTGTACAGCCCTGGATAATATGTGTACAGCCCTGGATAATATGTGTAAAGCCCTGGAGAACATGTGTACAGCCCTGGAGAACATATGTACAGCCCTGGAGAACATGTGTGCAAACCTGTAGAACATGTGTACAGCCATGGATAATGTGTGTACAACCCTGGAGAACGTGTGTACAACCCTGGAGAACGTGTGTACAACCCTGGAGAACGTGTGAACAGCCCTGGAGAACATGTGTACAACCCTGGAGAACATATGTACAGCCCTGGAGAATGTGTGTACAGCCCTGGAGAACGTGTGTACAGCCCTTGAGAATGTGTGTACAACCCTGGAGAATGTGTGTACAGCCCTGGAGAATGTGTGTACAACCCTGGAGAACATGTATACAACCCTGGAAAACGTGTGTACAGCCCTGGAGAACATGTGTACAACCCTGGATAACGTGTGTACAACCCTGGAGAACGTGTGTACAACCCTGGAGAACGTGTGTACAACCCTGGAAAACGTGTGTACAGCCCTGGAGAACATGTGTACAACCCTGGATAACGTGTGTACAACCCTGGAGAACGTGTGTACAACCCTGGATAATGTGTGTACAACCCTGGAGAACGTGTGTACAACCCTGGAGAACGTGTGAACAGCCCTGGAGAACATGTGTACAACCCTGGAGAACATGTGTACAACCTTGGAGAATGTGTGTACAGCCCTGAAGAATGTGTGTACAGCCCTGTAGAACATGTGTACAACCTTGGAGAACATGTGTACAGCTCTGGAGAACAAATGTACAGCCCTGGAGAACATGTGTACAACCCTGAGGAACATGTGGACAGCTCTGGAGAACATGTGTACAGCACTGAAGGACATGTGTACAACCCTGGAGAACATGTGTACAGCCCTGGAGAACATGTGTACAACCCTGGAGAATGTGTGTACAGCTCTGGAGAACATGTGTACAGCACTGAAGAACATGTGTACAGCTCTGGAGAACATGTGTACAGCACTGAAGAACATGTGTACAACTCTGGAGAACATGTGTACAGCCCTGGAGAACATGTGTACAGCTCTGGAGAATATGTGTACAGCTCTGGAGAACATGTGTACAACCCTGGAGAATATGTGTACAGCTCTGGAGAATATGTGTACAACTCTGTAGAACATGTCTACATCCCTGGAGAACATTTGTACAACCCTGAAGAACATGTGTACAGCTCTGGAGAACATGTGTACAGCAATAAAGAGCATGTGTACAACCCTGGAGAAAATGTGTACGACCTCGGAGAACACGTGTACAACCCTGGAGAACATGTGTACAGCTCTGGAGAATATGTGTACAACTCTGGAGAACACGTGTACAACCTGGAAGAACATGTGTACAGCTCTGGAGAACATGTGTACAATCCTGGAGAACATGTGTACAGCTCTGGAGAATATGTGTACAGCCCTGGAGAACATGTGTACAGCCCTGGAGAACATGTGTACAACCCTGGAGAACGTGTGTACAACCCTGGAGAATGTGTGTACAGCTCTGGAGAAAATGTGTACAGCGCTGGAGAACGCGTGTAGAGCCCTGGAGAACGTGTGGACAACCCTGGAGTACGTGTGTACGACCCTGGAGAACGTGTTTACAACCCTGGAAAATGTGTGTACAACCCTGGAGAACGCGTGTAGAGCCCTGGAGAATGTGTGTACAGCCCTGGAGAATGTGTGTACAGCCCTGGAGAATGTGTGTACAACCCTGGAGAGCGTGTGTACAACCCTGGAAAATGTGTGTACAACCCTGGAGAACGTGTGTACAGCCCTGGAGAACATGTGTACAACCCTGGAGAATTTGTGTTCAGCCGTGAAGAACTTGTGTACAGCCATGGATAATGTGTGTACAACCCTGGAGAGTGTGTGTACAACCCTGAAGAACATGTGTACAACCCTGGAGAACATGTGTACAACCCTGGAGAATGTGTGTACAACCCTGGAGAACGTGTGTACAACCCTGGAGAATGTGTGAACAGCCCTGGAGAACATGTGTACAACCCTGGAGAATTTGTGTTCAGCCGTGAAGAACATGTGTACAGCCATGGATAATGTGTGTACAACCCTGGAGAACATGTGTACAACCCTGGAGAACGTGTGAACAGCCCTGGAGAACATGTGTACAACCCTGGAGAATTTGTGTTCAGCCGTAAAGAACATGTGTACAGCCATGGATAATGTGTGTACAACCCTGGAGAACATGTGTACAGCCCAGGAGAACATGTTTACAGCCTTGGAGAACATGTGTACAACCCTGGAGAATGTGTGTACAACCCTGGAGAATGTGTGTACAGCTCTGGAGAACGTGTGTACAGCCCTGGAGAACGTGTGTACAGCCCTGGAGAACATGTGTACAACACTGGAGAACATGTGTACAACCCTGAAGAACATGTGTACAACCTTGGAGAACATGTGTGCAACCTTGGAGAACAGGTGGACAGCTTTGGAGAACATGTTTACAGCACTGAAGAACATGTGTACAACCCTGAAGAACATGTGTACAACCCTGGAGAACGTGTGTACAACCCTGAAGAACATGTGTACAGCTCTGGAGAACATGTGTACAACCCTGGAGAACATGTTTACAGCCTTGGAGAATGTGTGTACAGCTCTTTAGAACGTGTGTACAGCCCTGGAGAACATGTGTACAACTCTTAAGAACATGTGTACAACCCTGGAGAACATGTGTACAGCTCTGGAGAACATGTGTACAACCCTGGAGAACATGTGTACAACCTTGGAGAATGTGTGTACAGCCCTGGAGAATGTGTGTACAGCCCTGTAGAACATGTGTACAACCCTGGAGAACATGTGTACAGCTCTGGAGAACATGTGTACAGTCCTGGAGAACATGTGTACAACCCTGAGGAACATGTGTACAACCCTGGAGAACATGTGTACGACCTCGGAGAACATGTGTACAACCCTGGAGAACATGTGAACAGCTCTGGAGAAACAAAGTGTACAGCCTGGAGAACATGTGTACAACCCTGAAGAATATGTGTACAGCTCTGGAGAACATGTGTACAGCACTGAAGAACATGTGTACAACCCTGGAGAACATTGTGTACAGCCTGGAAACATGTGTACAACCCTGGAGAATGGTGTACAACCTCTGGAGAACATGTGTACACTCTGGAAAAACATGTGTACAGCCCTGGAGAACATGTGTACAAACCTGAAGAACGTGTGTACAAACCCTGGAACATGTTGTACAAACCCTGGAGAACCAGTGTACAACCCTGGAGAATGTGTTGTACAGCCTGGAGAACATGTGTACAACCTGGAAAAACAGTGTGTTACACTCTGGAGAATTTGTGTACAACCTGGAGAACATGTCTACAACCCTGGAGAAGTTTGTACAACCCTGGAAGAAATGTGTACAGCTCTGGAAAACATGTTTTAACATCCCTGAACATGTGTACAACCCTGGAGAAAGTGTGTACAGCCCAGGAGAACATGTTTACAGCCTTGGAGAACATGTGTACAACCCTGGAGAATGTGTGTACAGGTCTGGAGAACATGTGTACAAACCTGGAGAACGTGTGTACAGCCCTGGAGAACATGTGTACAACTCTTAAGAACATGTGTACAACCCTGGAGAACATGTGTACAACCCAGGACAACGTGTGTACAACACTGGAGAACATGTGTACAACCCTGGAGAACATGTGTACAACCCTGGAGAACATGTGTACAACCCCGGAGAAGCGTGTACAAAACCCTTTGGGGAACGTGTGTTTCAGCTCTGGAGAACATGTGTACAACCCTGGAGAACGTGAGTACAACCTGGAGAAACTGTTAAACCCTGGAAAATGTGTACAAACCTGGAGAACATGTGTACAGCCCTGAGAAGGTAATGTTTTGTACAGCTCTGGAGAACAGTGTGTACAGCACTGAAGAACATGTGTACAACCCTGGAGAGAATGTGTACGTCATAGGAGAACACGTGTACAGCTCTGGAGAACATGTGTACAGCGCTGGAGAACATGTGTACAACCCTAGAGAAATTGTGTTATGCCGGAAGAACATGTGGACAGCCATGGATAATGTGTGTACAACCCTGGAGAGTGTGTGTACAACCCTGAAGTACATTTGTACAACCTCTGGAGAACATGTGTACAACCCTGGAGAACGTGTGTACAACCCTGTAGAACACGTGTACAACCCTGAAGAACATGTGTACAGCTCTGGAGAACATGTGTACAACCCTGGAGAACATGTGTACAAACCCGTGGGAAAAACGTGTGTACAACCTGGAGAATGTGTGTACACCTGGAGAACGTGTGTACACCCTGGAGAACGTGTGAACAGCTCTGGAGAACTGTGTACACCTGGAGAATCATGTGTTACACCCGTGAAGAACATGTGTACAGCCTGGAGAATGTGTGTACAACCCTGGAGAATGTGTAACAACCTTAAAAAATTGTGTACAACCCTGGAGAGTGTGTGTAGAGCCCTGTATAACATGTGTACAGCTCTTAAAACATGTGTACATCCCTGAACATGTGTACAACCCTGGAGAAAGTGTGTACAGCCCAGGAGAACATGTTTACAGCCTTGGAGAACATGTGTACAACCCTGGAGAATGTGTGTACAGGTCTGGAGAACATGTGTACAAACCTGGAGAAAGGTGGACAGCCTGGAGAAACATGTGTTTCAGCACTGGAGAACATGTGTACAACCCTGGAGAACATGTGTACAACCCAGGACAACGTGTGTACAACACTGGAGAACATGTGTACAACCCTGAAGAACATGTGTACAACCTCTGGAGAACATGTGTACAACCCTGGAGAACATGTGTACAACGGTGGAGAATGTGTGTACAGCGCTGGAGACCATGAGGACAGCCCTGGAGAACATGTGTACAACCCTGGCGAACATGTGTACAACCCTGGAGAATGTGTGTACAGCTCTGGAGAACATGTGTACAGCCCTGGAGAACATGTGTACAACCCTGAAGAATATGTGTGTACAGCCTGGAGAATTGTGTACAGCACCCGTAGAACATGTGTACAACCATGGGAGGAAACATGGGGTATGTGACCTCGGAGAACACGTTTACAACGCTGGAGAACATGTGTACAGCTCTGGAGAACATGTGTACAACCCTAGAGAACATGTGTATGACCTCGGAAAACATGTGTACAGCTCTGAAGAACATGTGTACAACTCTGGAGAATGTGTACAGCTCTGGAGAACACGTGTACAACCCTGAAGAACATGTGTACAACCCTGGAGAACACGTGTACTACCCTGTAGAACACGTGTACAACCCTGGAGAACATGTGTACAGCCCTGGAGAACATGTTACAACCCTGGAGAACATGTGTTACAACCTGGAGAACATGTGTACAAACTCTGGAGAACATGGTGTACAGCCTGGAGAACATGTGTACAGCCCTGGAGAACATGTGACAACCTGGGAGAACATGTGTACAGCCTGGAAAATTGGTGTACAACCCTGGAAGAACATGTGCCACAGCCTGGAAAACGTGTGTACAACCTGGAGAACATGTGTACAACTCTTAAGAACATGTGTACAACCCTGGAGAATTTGTGTTCAGCCATGGAGAACATGTGTACAACCCTGGAGAGTGTGTGTAGAGCCCTGGAGAACATGTGTACAGCTCTTAAAACATGTGTACATCCCTGAACATGTGTACAACCCTGGAGAAAGTGTGTACAGCCCAGGAGAACATGTTTACAGCCTTGGAGAACATGTGTACAACCCTGGAGAAAGTGTGTACAAAGTCTGGAAACATGTGTACAAACTTTTGGAGAACGTTTTGTACAACCCTGGGATCATGTGTACAACTCGTAAAAACATGTGTACACTCTGGAGAACATGTGTACAACTCGGACAATGTGTACAAACACTGGAGAACATGTGTACAACCCTGAAGAACATGTGCACAGCCCTGGAGAATGTGTGTACAACCCTGGAGAACATGTGTACAGCTCTGGAGAATGTGTGTACAGCCCTGGAGAATGTGTGTACAGCCCTGGAGAACATGTGTACGACCTCGGAGAACACATGTACAACCCTGGAGAACATGTGTACAGCTCTGGAGAACATGTGTACAACCCTGAAGAACATGTGTACAGCTCTGGAGAACATGTGTACAGCTCTGGAGAACATGTGTACAGCACTGAAGAACATGTGTAGAACCCTGGAGAGCAAGTGTACAACTCTGGAGAACATGTGTACAGCTTTGGAGAACATGTGTACAACCCTGGAGAACATGTGTACAACCCTAGAGAACATGTGTATGACCTCGGAAAACATGTGTACAGCTCTGAAGAACATGTGTACAACTCTGGAGAATGTGTACAGCTCTGGAGAACACGTGTACAGCATTGAAGAACATGTGTACAGCTCTGGAGAACACGTGTACAACCCTGAAGATCATGTGTACAGCTCTGGAGAATGTGTGTACAGCTCTGGAGAACACGTGTACAACCCTGGAGAATATGTGTACAGCTCTGGGAAATTGTGTACAGCCCTGGAGAACATATGTACAGCCTGCAGAACATGTGACAGCTCTAGAGAACATGTGTACAACATGTCAGCACATTTGAACGTACAACCCTGAAGTTTTTCATTTTGCAAAACAAATCCTCGGAGATATTGTGTGTATTCTATGGAGGGAAAATGCAGACAAACCCCCTGGGTGTTTGTGGAGAACGCCCTGGGTGTTTGTCGGAGGACAGCCCTGGGTGATTGTGGAGAGCCTCGGAGAACTTGTAAAGGCGCTGGGCACTGTGTTTGTCAAGGGAACGCTCGGGTTTTTAAGAAGCCTGGGCCTGGGGTTTGTAAACGCTCTGGTGTCAGGGAAGCGCTCTGGAGAACATGTTGTAGAAAGCACTGGAACATGTGTCAGGAGGAAGAGCCGGACCTTGTTGAGGAAATGCCGTGACTGGGGGTTTTTTCAGGGAAAGCTGGGCACCTGGTTTTGTGTGAGGAACCCGACTGTGTTTGTCAGGAGGAACCATGTGTTTCAGCTGGAGGATATGTGTACGGTTGGAGAAACGTGTACAACCCCGAAGATTCATATGTACAGCTCTGGAGAATGGGGGTTTACAGCCTGGGGAAATGTGTACGCTCTGGAGAATGTTTTGTACAGCCCGGAGAATGTGTGTAACAGCCCTGGAGACATGTGTTACGACTCGGAGAACACATGTACAACCTGGAGAAATGTGTCAGCTGGAGAACATGTGTCAACCCCGAAGAAAATGTGTAAGCTCTGGAGAACATGTGTACAGCTTGGAGAAAAAATGTGTACGCTCTGGGGTATGTGTAAGCTCTGGGAAAACATGTTAAAACCCGGAGGAAAAATGTGTACAGTTGGGAAACTTTTACAACCCCGAAAATTTATGTGTAAGCTTGGAGAATATGTGTACAGCTCTGGAGAACACGTGTACAACCCTGGAGAATATGTGTACAGCTCTGGAGAACATGTGTACAGCCCTGAAGAACATATGTACAGCTCTGCAGAATATGTGTACAGCTCTAGAGAACATGTGTACAACAATGTCAGCCACATTTGCCAACGTAGCAAGGCCAGAGACTGTTTTTTAGAAGTTCTGCAAGAGACAAGTTAACTTCTTCAGGAATGATAATTAGTGCTGCTCATTTCTATAGGAATGGACAAAGCAGACAAGAAGCGCTGGGCCTGGGTGTTTGTCAGGAGGAAGCGCTGTGCCTGGGTGTTTGTCAGGAGGAAGCGCCGGGTCTGGATGTTTGTCAGGAGGAAGCGCTGGGCCTGGGTGTTTGTCAGGAGGAAGCGCTGGGCCTGGGTGTTTGTCAGGAGGAAGCGCTGGGCCTGGGTGTTTGTCAGGAGGAAGCGCTGGGCCTGGGTGTTTGTCAGGAGGAAGCGCTGGGCCTGGGTGTTTGTCAGGAGGAAGCGCTGGGCCTGGGTGTTTGTCAGGAGGAAGCGCTGGGCCTGGGTGTTTGTCAGGAGGAAGCGCCGGGCCTGGGTGTTTGTCAGGAGGAAGCGCCGGGCCTGGGTGTTTGTCAGGAGGAAGCGCTGGGCCTGGGTGTTTGTCAGGAGGAAGCGCCGGGCCTGGGTGTTTGTCAGGAGGAAGCGCTGGGCCTGGGTGTTTGTCAGGAGGAAGCGCTGGGCCTGGGTGTTTGTCAGGAGGAAGCGCTGGGCCTGGGTGTTTGTCAGGAGGAAGCGCTGGGCCTGGGTGTTTGTCAGGAGGAAGCGTTGGGCCTGGGTGTTTGTCAGGAGGAAGCATTGGGCCCGGGTGTTTGTCAGGAGGAAGCGCCGGGCCTGGGTGTTTGTCAGGAGAAAGCGCCGGGCCTGGGTGTTTGTCAGGAGAATGCGCCGGGCCTGGGTGATTGTCAGCAGGAAGCATTGGGCCTGGGTGTTTTTCAGGAGGAAGCATTGGGCCTGGGTATTTTTCAGGAGGAAGCGCCAGGCCTGGATGTTTGTCAGGAGAAAGCGCTGGGCCTGGGTGTTTGTCAGGAGAAAGCGCCGGGCCTGGGTTTTTGTCAGGAGAAAGCGCGGGACCTGGGTGTTTGTCAGGAGGATGCGCCGGGGCTGGGGGTTTGTCAGAAGGACGCGCCGGGGCTGGGGGTTTGTCAGGAGGAAGCTACGGGGCTGGGGGTTTGTCAGGAGGAAGCGCCGGGGCTGCGGGTTTGTCAGGAGGAAGCGCAGGGTGTGGGTGTGTGCCAGGAGGAAGCGTTCGGCCTGGGTGTCTGTCAGGAAGAAGCGCTGGTCCTGGGTGTTTGTCAGGAGGAAGTGCTGGACCAGGGTGTTTGTCAGGAGGAAGCGCTGGACCTGTTTGTTTGTCAGGAGGAAGTGCCGGGCCTGGGGGTTTGTCAGGAAGAAGCGCCGGGCCTGGGTGTTTGTCAGGAGGAAGCGCCGGGCCTGGGTGTTTGTCAGGAGGAAGCGCTGGGTCTGGGTGTTTGTCAGGAGGAAGCGCTGTGCCTGGATGTTTGTCAGGAGGAAGCGCTGGGCCTGGGTGTTTGTCAGGAGGAAGCGCTGGGCCTGGGTGTTTGTCAGGAGGAAGCGCCGGGCCTGGGTGTTTGTCAGGAGGAAGCGCTGTGCCTGGGTGTTTGTCAGGAGGAAGCGCTGGGCCTGGGTGTTTGTCAGGAGGAAGCGCTGGGCCTGGTTGTTTGTCAGGAGGAAGCGCTGGGCCTGGGTGTTTGTCAGGAGGATGCGTCTGGCCTGGGTGTTTGTCAGGAGGAAGCGCTGGGCCTGGGTGTTTGTCAGGAGGAAGCGCTGGACCTGGGTGTTTGTCAGGAGGATGCGCCGGGTTTGGATGTTTGTCAGGAGGAAGCGCCGGGCCTGGGTGTTTGTCAGGAGGAAGCGTTGGGCCTGGGTGTTTGTCAGGAGGAAGCGCCGGGCCTGGGTGTTTGTCAGGAGGAAGCGCCGGGCCTGGGTGTTTGTCAGGAGGAAGCGCCGGGCCTGGGTGTTTGTCAGGAGGAAGCGCTGGGCCTGGGTGTTTGTCAGGAGGAAGCGCTGGGCCTGGATGTTTGTCAGGAGGAAGCGCCGGGCCTTGGTGTTTGTCAGGAGGAAAACGCTGGGGGCCGGTGTTTGTCAGGAGGAAACGCCCGGGCCTGGAGTGTCAGGAGGAAACGCCGGGGTGGGTTTTGCAGGAGGAACGCCGGCCCGGGGGGTTTGTCAGGAGGAAGCGCTGGGCCCGGGGGTTTGCGGAGGAAGCGCCGGCCTGGAGTGTTGGGGATAGCGCTGTGCCTGGATGTTTGTCAGGAGGAAGCACCGGGCCCCGGGTTGTCAGGAGAAGCGCTGGGGCCCGGGGTTTTCAGGGGAAACGCTTCCTGGGTGTTTGTCAGAGGGGAAGGGTGGGGCGGGGGTTTTTTCAAAGGAACGCTGTGCCGGGTGTTTTCAGGAGGGGCGCGGACCTGGGGATTTGTCAGGAGGAAGCGCTGGTCCCGGGTGTTTGTCAGGGGAAGCCTGTGCTGGGTTTGTCAGGAGGAAGCGCCGGGTCTGGATGTTTGTCAGGAGGAACGCCCCGGGCCTGGGTGTTTTTTCAGGAGGGAAACGCTGGGCCGGGGGTTTTCAGGGGGAAGCGCCGGGGCCCGGACGTGTCAGGAGGAAAGCGCTGGGCCTGGATGTTTTCAGGGGGAAGGCCTGGGCCGGGTGTTTGTCGGGGGAAGCACTGGGCCCGGGTGTTTTTCAGAGGAAAGCGCGGGGTTTGGGTTTTGTCAGGAGGGAAACCGGGCCCGGGTGTTTGTCAGGAGGAACCCCGTCCTGGGGGGTTTTTCAGGAGGAAGCGTGGGCGGGTTTTGTCAGGAAAGCGCCCGGGCCGGGGTTTGCAGGAGGAACGCTGGGCTTGGGTTTTTTTGGAGGAAAAGGGGGGCCTTTGTTTTTCAGGGGGACGCCGGTTGGGTGTTTTTTTAGAGGAACCCGGGCCCGGGGGTTTGTCAGGGGGAAAGGGGGCCCGGGTGTTTGTCGGAGGAAGCGCTGGCCTGGGGTTTTTTTCAGGGGGAAAGGGGCCCGGGTGTTTGTCAGGAGGAGCGCCGGGGTTTGGTGTTTGTCAAAGGGAAGCCCGGCCTGGGTTTGTCAGGAGGAAGCCTTCTGGGGTGTTTGTCAGGGGGAGCCTGGCTGGGGGTTTGCCCCGGAGGAAGCGCGGGCCCGGGGTTTCAGAGGGAAACGCTGGCCTGGGGGTTTTTCGGAGGGGCGCCGGGTTTGGGGGTTTGTCAGGAGGAAGCGCGGGCCCGGGGGGTTTGTCGGAGGAAGGCGGGTGGGTGTTTTTCGGGGGAAAGGGGGGGTGTTTTGTCGGGGGGAAGGGTGGGCTGGGGGGGTTTTTCAAGGAACCTGGCCCCGGGGGTTTGCAGAGGAAGGGGTGGCCCGGTGTTTGTTTAGGAGGAAGCGCCGGCCTGGGGTTTGTCAGGAGGAAGCGCGGGTCTGGGGTTTTTCAGGAGGAACCCCGGGCCCGGTGTTGCAGGAGGAACGCCCCGGGTCTGGAGTTTGTCAGGAAAGCGCGGGGGTGGGGGGTTTTTTGGGGAAAAACGGGGCCCTTGTTGTCGAGGGCTCGGGGCTGGAGTTTTCAGGGGAAGCGCGGGACCCCGGGTTTTGCAAGAAAACCCCGGGCTATTTTTCAAAGGGGAAGGGGGGGCCCCGGGTGTTTGTCAAGGGAACGCTGGGCCTCGGTTTTTTTGTCAGGAGGAACCGGGCCTGGGTGTTTTTCAGGGAAGCGCTGGCCGGGTGTTGTCAGGGGAAGGCTTCTGGGTTTTGTCAGGAGGAAGGGGCCGGGCTGGTTGTTTGTCAAGGAACACTGGGCCCGGGTTTTGCGGAGGAAGCGCCCCGCCTTTTGGGTTTTGTCAGGAGGGGCGCTGGGGCCTGGGTGTTTTGTCAGGGAACGCCCGGGGCTGGATGTTTGTCGGAAAAAACGGGACCTGGGTTTTTCAGGAGGTTGCCCTCAAAAAGTTTCAAGAATTCGTGGGCCCCCTTTTTTTCAAAAAAACGCTACCTCTTTTTTGTAGGGGGAAGCGCTGGGCCTGGGTGGGTTTTCAGGTGGGGAAGCGCCGTGCCCTGGGGTTTGGCGAACCCCCTCATGTTCCAGGCTCTGACTGTGCTACGGACATTGGAGACTCTCCAGAGGGGCACCAGGGCTGCCCACGACCATCACATAAGCCCTGATAGGTTTCCTAAGACACCTAAGCTGAAAGCACCCGACCCTCCCTCCTGCCCACCCTGGTGGAGCCGTGGTCGCCTGACGCTGTTTAGTTCATATTAGACACTTTTTCTCTATAGACTCTTTTCTAGACATGAGTTTTTATTTGCACAATACCAGGCGATGTGAACATTCACTTCTAACCATTCAGGGACACACAATGGAGCTGAAGGTCAGAAGGAGCCCTCTACCAGCACCCGACAGCTGAACGGCCTTGAGAGCCACCGCTTCCCGTACAACCTGGCGGCATTTCCATGGAGCGTCTCCGAGTACAATGCATATGTCATAACTCAGGACACAATGCGGGTCTATAGGCGCCGGGCTGGGTTTAACCCCTTCTTGTCATCACTTTGTTGATCTTCTTTACAGAATAGTTACCCGGTTCTTCTACTTCACAGCATTAAAGGACCTCCCCGTCCAATCAACCTCAGTGAAGAAAATCAACTGCACAAAATCCAAATCCTTATTTGTGTATTTTATTAACCGGTGCAATGGCCACATATGATGCTTGTTTCATGTGACTTGTGCTGCATGTATCACATATTACGCTTTCATGGGACTTAATGTTTCGGTCTGGAAATGACCTTTGTCAAACTTGTCATTAAAAAAATAAAACGTATAAGACAAAAATATACGATATAGAAGATATTTATAAAAAAAATACAGACTATAATTAGGATCTAGAGCTCCTCAGAATCTACAAAATCAAATGATTGCTACAAATCCAGATCAGATCCGTTACAGATCAGGTGTCCATGAACATATTCCATTTTACAATCATCTACATCATAAGTTAAACAGATTAATTTGCATATTTCCCATATTCTAATAAATAAATGATGTCCCCTATGTGAGGAAATCCAATCACTGCAGAATAAGCTGTAGGGATTACCTGCCGAGGATATTACCATAGGGAGCTTTTACACGGCGCAGTTTTGGCGTAGTTCTAGCTGCGCACCAATGTTTTAAATGCGCCGCTCAGGTCTGTCTTTGAAAGAATTGCATTTCTTTCAAAGACATTGCCGAGCTGCGCTATGGAAACACGCAGCGGCGATCTCTCATGTGAACAATCCCTCATGTGAACGCCGCCGCGTCTTCCTCATCGCCCGCAGTGATAAAGTCATTGCTAATTGTTTAGATCCGTCTCTGGGTCCGTTCTGTCGGTCCCAGAGACGGATCTAAAAAGCGCTTGTAACACAGAGTTAAAACTCCGCGTGAACAAGGCCTAAGGGGGCTTTCACACAGCGCAGTTTTGGTGCAGTATTAACTGCGCTCCAATTAAACTGCCTTTATTACCAGCAGCTTTTTGCACTTTTCCAAGCTGTTTGGAAAGTGATGAATCAATCAGTGTTTGTATCTGCAAGACGTCACACGCAGTAATTGATCACTCACTTGAAACACCTTTCTGAACAATGCAGACAACTGAAAGAAGCTGCTGGTAATAAAGGCAGTTTAATTAGAGCGCAGATAAAACTGCACCAAAACTGCGCTGTGTGAAATCAGCCATAGCATTAAAGGGGTTTTGCCACGATGTAATGTTGACATGGGATCCTCCAAAATGGGTTTTTAATCACTTTTCTTAATATATGTGATAACAAAAATTGCAGTCTGAGAGAGCTACAGCCTTCCTTACATGCCCTTGGTTACTGCAAAGAGTCTATTAGATACGGCCTGACAAGAGCTGGACAGGCTTGCGCAGAGAGAGCTTCTTATCTGATGAGACTGAGCTGCAGAAGTTTTTTAAGGCACCGGGTAGCAATATGTTTTCTTTTGTATACAGAATAAACTAGTTGTAGTGTGATTAGATACCTTTCTTTATCTGATGACAGGGAACATGAAGAAGCTTTCAAGCTGCTGTGTAGAATAGGTGTTGTCTTTTGTATATAGAATCCACAAGTTATGGTTTGATTATTTCAGTGAACATGTCACAGGATCCCTTATGCAGCTTTGTGCTCTGACTGTGTGCGTCTCTCTCTCTTTCAGCTCCGTGATTTGTTTACATTACATTAGCATCTTAGCAGATAAGGCACCGGGTAGACAGTGCAGTCTATCAGGCTGTGTCTTGCTGTATTGACAATCCACTCTTGTACGTTTATTATTTCACTTAAGTTTTGAGACGCTCCCTTGGATTCCTCACTCCTCACTCATCCCATCCCCCTCTCCCCTGCAGTTCAGACTCGCAGTTTGTTGACATTTCCCTGTAAACAAGAGGGGGGTGTAAGTCTATCTCTCGGAAAATCCCCTTTAAAAGGATTGTCTCCCTTTCGGGGTTTCAGAGAATGCAGAATGAAATACTGTCATTTTCCTGGTTCAGACGACTCATTTTGCATAAGCTCCTCTTGTACAGCTCTGTCTGTGCTTCTTTCAGATGCTATTTAAGATCAGTTTTTTCTAAAAACTACTAACGGGTTCTTAAATCTACCCAAAAAACCCAAAAGCCCTAATTACAGTTCTGTTTATTTTACATAAACACTTTTTTATGCTGAGCAGCACAGGACACTGCTGTGCCTTGTGATGACTCATACTTTATCTCATTAACAAAACAGGGGGGGAGAATTTTTACGGGTTTGGGTTACTGAGGGAACTGAAATAGCCGGGAGGTCAAAAAATTCATTGTATCTCCTTGGGGGGAAAAACAGAGGAAAAAGAAAATATATTTGGAAAATGTTTTTTATTTTGTGTTCCCTAAATTTAAAGGGCTATTCTTTGGCGAGAAAACCCCTTTAAGTTTTTTAAATGCAATCCTCTGGTGTAAATGATATAGATGGAGAGATAAGCCGCTCAATAACTCACCAATATGGAAGAAGGAAAAGAGTCTAAAGCAGCGCGGCGGCAGCTCGGGGACAGGGGAGCACAGCACACTGCAGCGGTGTCTGCAACGTCCTTAAATAAAAAGCCCCCCGCCCCGTTGTAAGCGCATTAAAAAGTGTTAGACGCGCCCGAATGAATGAAGCTGTCACAAATCTGCCACCTGGTACCTTCCATTGTATAACTGATGCCTCTATTCTAGGCACATAGCATAATGTAGGTGCATGGCATATCATTCTAGCATTCTTGATGCACCTACTTTAGGCGCATTCACATGTGTCGTGCCTGGAGTATAATGCACCTAGGTTTGGTGTACAACGTTATTTTTTTAAGAAAAGGTCGTAAACGTTTTTGCTGCAAAAACACCCAAAAAAAAAGGGGCAGCCCTAATGGAAATTTTTGCCCTCGTATTTAAAAAACCTGGGGGGACCGCTGTATTGTGCGATGCTCCGCTGTCCCCGAGCTGTGTCTGGTTTCCCATAGGCTGCGTTTACATGGCGAAGGCCAAATACCGGTCGGATTTCCCAAGCACCAACACCACCGGAAGGCCGTGAATAAGGGTTTTCTCCTACGCCCTATACAAGATATCCTTAAAAAAGCCTCAGCTTTATATTTTAAACTTTATAGAAAATGATTCACATGTATACACTCACCGGCCACCCCTTTATTGGGACCCTGTCCCAAATGCTCGTTAACACTTAATT
>JAODAL010070967.1:0-15715 GCA_025379985.1 Phyllomedusa bahiana
ACCCCATGTCAGGGGGGGTGTGGATAAAGGGGTCTTGGGGCCCCCCCGGTATCCTCCATGTCCCGGGGGGGCGGTGGGGCCCCTAGTGTTTTTAGACCTTTTTTTTTGAAAAAGGGGTTTGAAAAGGTCCCGCAAAGAGCATTTATTGGGAAAAAATTTTGAATCCATTGGGGTTTGGGGATAAACCCGTGTTTTAAATTGGGGTTTAAAACTGGGTGCTGGATTGTACTCAGATAGTGGTGGTAAAGGCTCCCCCCCTGAGTGGTGCCCTTTTTAGGTTGGGGGCCGCAGGGGTCAGTATTGGGGTTTTCCTCTCTTATTTTAAAAGTATTTAAAAAATGATATATGGAAAGGGGATCAAAAAAGCCCGGTTTCCCATTTTTTGGGAGGGTTTACCCCAACTATCAGGGGAAAGGGGAATCTGTGGAAGATGCTCATAAAGTGCAAGCAAGGGCCCTGGAAAAAACACTGAGTGCGGGGGGCATCCACTTGGGGAAAAGGGGGTTTAAAGTGGATAAAAGTAAAAGGTTTCCCGCCCTCTGGGAGAAAAAATTTTTCAGCATCATATGTCCCGGGGGGGTTTAAAAAATATGAGAATTTGGGGTTTAGAAGTATCCCGGGGGACTTTTAGATTCAAACAATTTGAAAGCACAAACTTCCATTTTAAATTTCCCAAAAAGATAATTTTGGCGTATACCCCGTTTCCCCCCAAAAAAAAGACAACCCCCCCCCAAAAAAAAGACAAAAGTGCATTTTTAGTTTTTGCAATTCCAAATTTAAAATTCGCTGCTTTCCCCTGATGCTTGTGAGGAATCACTATAGTATATATAAAAGAGGTTTATGGGTTTTGTTCAACAATAAATTTTTGAATTCTTTTTTTCATGGAAAAAATAAAACACCCCTAAAAAAAAAGTCTTTTGCTCCCTCTTTAGGAGCAAAACATTAATTAAAAAAACAAAATGTGTTATTTTTTTGGGGAAAAAGGGTATTTGAAAAAGGCCCCGGGGGCAGGAAAAGTAAAAAATTTTCTCCCGGGATAAAACATTTTGCGGGCCTCCAAAGGAATATAACGGGGTCAGTTCTGGGCTTCCGTTAATGGGAAAAGGTGTAAAGGAGCGGGGAAAGAACAAAGACGAGCAAACCAAGGGGGGGTTTGGGTTTCCGGCAAAGAGGGCCCAAAAGGCAAGTCCCTGTGAGCTCTGCAGAAACCCTTTTAAAAAATCCTGTTTTTAAAAACCCCCAGTTACCCAACCCCCGAACTTATAAATTTTACACCGCACGGTTTGGGCTTTTTTATGGGGAAACTTTTCCAGCCCCATCTTCACTATATGCAATAATGCGGCGAGTTCCATTTTCACATTGCAAAGGTTAGTGCCAGGGCCGTAGCTACAGGGGAGCAGAGTAAGCAGTCGCTACAGGCCAGCATCCAAGTGGCCCGATGAAGCCCAATCTTGCCACCGTAGGGAGATAACGCTGTAATTGAAATGGTACATGGTAACTGGGGGGGGCCCCACTCCATTTTTTTGCACTAGTATGTTGTTTATTTAGTAATGTGTCTCCAATGTTGCGTTCAATATGTAGGCTGCACAACTTGCAAGCTGAAAGAGTCGCATCAGAAGACATTTATCTGATACTAGGGCTCTGTTGCACACAGGGTGCATCTGCTGTGTTTGCGTCACTGCAATCCAAATATCATGCTGGTAGTTGTGCAACACGTTCAATACAAGGTATAAAAGAGTCAGTGTTCTCACCAGAGTGGAGTACCGCAAAAGATTATTACTCAAAATTGCGCGAGTCTTTTTGAGAACTTCACTTTGAAGACAAGATTGCCATATTGTGCTCAACAGTGAGTGCGCGAGTTTGAAAATTTGGCACTATTAATGTTATGTATTCATGCAATCCCTTTGGAGATATCCTGCTTTTCTTACTTTGTTTTTGTTTTGCTTTGTTTTGTTTTTGTCCATTTTTGACACGCCAAACATTTTATCATGTGTGTTGTGATCAATAATTTAAATTGCTATATAGCCGTGTTCTTGGTACTTGCTTGTTAGATTGTGCTACACAAGGCCGCCATGTTCCAAAGGCCTGAAACGCGTAGAATCTGTCCTGGATGTCTTGTGTTTTACTTCACTTCAATAAACGTGGATTTGACTGCATCTACGCCGAGTCTGGACATTCATCTCTATTTCGGACATACTCGCTTTGTCTGGCGAGTCCGTGCACGCGCAGGTGTTTCTGTGAATCTGGGTTGTTTTCCTCTATTTGCAATTTTTGCACTAGGCGCCCCTAGACTTGAATTTACTCCTCTGGGGATGCCTTAGGATTGAAGCCATTTTGGTCAGAAAAACGTGAAAAAAAAACTCAGTACCGCAGTTTGATGCTCCCGATTTTCCTACTTGGGCCTTGTTGAGGTATAGTTCAACAAAATCCTGATCGGCAGTAGTACAGGATTTTAATGTTTTATGCCCAAAAGTCCATACTATTAAACTGGAAGCCTCCTAATCGTCCATCTCTGGGACCTGACTAGGTACAAGCTCACCTTTGAGGCGCGAGAAGCTCCAGATACATTTTTAGATATCTGGAGCACTATGGATTTCTTCACAAGCTGGTTAGTCCTGGTGGTTAGAAAGTGTTGGGGGGTGGGACCTGGACGGTCGGATTTGCGGACATTGATTGGTATTATCTATGTTTCAAATAAAAATGGTTGGATGGGATTGAATGTGGTAAGAATGCAATTAAAACGAATGAATGACTAGTGACCTATCTATTATATGTCAATTTAACACTTGGAAAAATCAACAACTATGTATGATCAGGATTTTGTGATGTGGTCAGACATTGATATATGTAGAATGTATGATTTTTCTAGTAATTGTTTGTATGGTTCTTGCGCTGTAAAACATAAAAACTTCTCAAATAAACACTTAAACAAAAAATAAAAAAAAAAAAGACGAGCAACAAACTTTAAGGGGAATGGATGCATCTTAAGTTAGTGAGGGAGGTTTAAAAGAATTGAACTTATTGAGTCTTGAGAAAAGACGGCTCCAGGGAGACAACATTCATTTATATAAGTATCTAAATGGCCCCCACAAAAAGTATGGGGAAAAGCTATTTCATGTAAAACCCCTCAAAAGATAAAGGGGGGGCTCCCTCCATCTGGAGAAAAAAGGATTCAATCTCCAGAGGAGAAAATCCTTCTTCACTATGAGAACTGTGAATCTATGGAATCGCCTTCCTCAGGAGCTGGTCACAGCAGGAACAAGTGAGGCTTCAGTAAAGACTTCTATAATTACTTACTACTAAGTAATAGGGAGGGAGGGAGGAGTTTCATGGGCATGAGTGACCAAATCAAACCCCTGGATTTGTCTCAGCTAGGAGCCTTTGGTAGGAGAACCAGTGCATTGCCTGCATGAGGACTCGGGTGGTAAGACGATCAGGCAGAAGGCCGCAGCAATGTGGATTCTGTACCACCCGAGTCTGAAGATACATTAAAGGCAATGCTTTCATCTAGCAAGGAGACCTGTCTGCTGGCAAACACGGTGAGCTGTTTGGCCCTTGACTGGGCCCTAGAGAAAGCCGAGTCTCACGTGGGGTGAGGCGATTTAGAGGAGGAAGGATGGTGTGTGCCGAGGCCCGGGAGTCTGTGATCACGTACTGTTCCCAGGTTATTGTGTCACCTCCGTAAGTATGAAGATGCCAGTAAGACCCTGTGGAGGATCCGGGAGGAGCTGCGTTGGTGTGAGGGCCTAGCTTGGTTGGTGCCCCCAAAAGGATGAAAGAAGGGTTGCAAAGCCAGGGTGAAGCACTCCAATTCGATATTTTTGAATTGGTGACAACGGCGAACAATGCTGAGGAGAGAAGCGTTCCCTTCTTAAGTGAAGAAACCTTTTAAATAA
The DNA here is from genome assembly GCA_025379985.1 of Phyllomedusa bahiana. NCBI lineage: Eukaryota > Metazoa > Chordata > Amphibia > Anura > Hylidae > Phyllomedusa > Phyllomedusa bahiana. The sequence goes on from JAODAL010070967.1 coordinate 3,897, forward strand.
GGACCGCTTCCAGAATATGGTGGAGAGGAGGGAGGTGGAGAAGGTGGATGGGAGTGCCTGTGCCGCCGTCCAGCCATGTTGGAGGAGTAAGTACACATGCAGTGGTAGATGACATTGACCTCACCCGCCTAGGAAAAGTTTTAGAGAAGACCACAGATCCACTCTGGTGGCCTGCCGGAGGTTGCCGTACCGTGGGCTCCCTGCCAGCAGGCATCGATTCACCCCTTCTTCGCTGGCGGCTCGGGGATGAGAGCGATCCCGCAGCCCAGGAGGGGGGAGTGGGCCCCTGATGGCACAGAGACAGCTCCTGTATTCCCCCAGTGCGTTTCCAGGATTTGTGCACTTGCGGAGAGAGATTACAGAGGAGGGGACAGTAAGAAGAAAGCTAAGAAGACCAACACCAGGATCAAGGTAAAGTTACGTTTATACCCCCCCTCCCCTGTGACCCCGTGGTCGGCTGTGGGTTCCAGCCCTCTTGTATTGAGTCCCAATTCTCCAGACTAACACCCAGCCCGTGAACTCTGCGATGGACTCGGTGTAGGAAGACGGGGAGAATGAGGTTATCCAACATGACGAGGGAGCTCCGACTCTGTGTTGTAGAAACATGGACACGAAGCCGTGCGGTACCAGCTGTAGAAGCTGGACAAAAAGGTGTAAGTGATGGGCAAGTGACCATACAGGTAATGAGAGAAAGGCATCTGGTAGCTGAAAGACTGCTGCCTAAAAGGAGGAGTGGTGGGCGGCGGGTGGGCTGCGAGGCCCTGGGTGGCTCCACTGCTTGATGACGCATGGTCCTACGGGCAGCAGAGGCGTGAGAGGAGCCTCCGTGTGGCTATGATGGTTGCGCTCTCGAAAAGAACTTGGACTTGTGACTAAAACCCTTTTTTGCATAGGCGCTAGCTGGTCCAGAAGAGCGGTGCCAGGAAAAGGAATCATCAGCATTCGGCAATGACTCATATGGCAACCCAAAAACCGGTACCAATAAGCGTGGTATGGCAAAGGCAAAGGAAGGGGTGGGGTGGCTCCTAAACAGGGTAAGCAGGGAATGTCCTGGCCCGTCCAATCGGAGCTGGCATCCTTGTCCGTTCCGTGGGGGTCTCTCTGCCCCGAGGCCCCCAGTGATGCTGAGGTACCAACCTTATGTCAGCACCCAAAGCACACTCCAACCACCGGACCCCGGGCGCCAGTATGAGTGAGGTATGACGTGGTGCAGAAATAAAAAATTTTGGCGAAAAATGGATGAGTTGGGGGAGAAAAATCTTTGGTTGATGTATCTGGGGCTTTGGATGATGGTGTGAGTGGTGGTGGGGAAGGAAGAGTGGGCACGATATCTACTAGTGAAGGTGGTTTGTATGCTATGGAGGTGGTGTGGTGGAGGTCGTCAGGTGAGTGTGGAGGTGGGGGTTCTGCTCCGGTTTTCCCCCGCCGCCACCTCCCCGTCTGTGGCATACCCTGTACAAAGTTATTCTAATGACACGGCCTGGGGGAATCTGGGTCTCTCCTTTTTCCTTCCTGGCTCTGGGTGACGCTCTTGCAGGTCTCTTCGGGAGGCTCTAAAGAGAGGCGAGAGAACTATCAATGTATAGGTAGGAGGTTGATCTATCCTTCTGGAGTAGAAGGCATGGCCTCTCAGACCTTCTAGAGCAAAGTGGCGGGCCAGACCACGTGTCCTCATCCGCGACAAACGGGCATGGTGGTCTCCGTAGGGAATATAGACCATCTGAAGTGGGTTTACAATGATACATGTCCCCAAGGGCAAAAAGTGGTTGAGCTCTCTAGCAGATGAGCATCAAGCGATGGACATCTATGCCTTGATATATCTGTATGGGACCTTTGAGTTTGTTTGTCAGCTTATGGTATCGACTGAAGGACTGGATCTCTCCTGGTCTAACTACGATGTAAGCAAAGGACAAGCCCGGCTGGCGAGACTTTGCCCGTCCAGGCATGTCGTCATCAAAAAAAAAAAAACCGTCAAGAGGTGTACCGTTCTAACCCGTAATGAGTTCACTCTCTTTATTAGACATTCGGACGTGGCTTGGACTATGATATTGGTAGTGTGGTGTGATTGCCCTCAAAAGAACAAGGGATGAGTTTTAGGCATCTGGTCGGGGCTTGGACTTTTATATAGGATAGAGCTTAGGGTTTTCAGAATACGTTACCCATATACCCTTGATACCTTCCTCGAAGAGATTGCATCCAGATTTTCCTACCAGGGTCAGGCGAAGCTGAGGTCACAACTTCATGCAGGAGTGTAGACACTGTGTGGCGGCATAGGTCACCTTTCTGCTTCAATGTGCACAGATATCGGTGTCACTCTGGTGTGGTGATTTGGTGTGGGCCACCCATTAAGTTGCTCTCCTCACGTACCCTTGCCAATAACAGTCAATAACCCGAACAGGGAGAAAGCCAGGAGGCCGATTCTACTGGAGGGGGTCTGGCCAGACCGTGAAGGACAGAGGGACTAGTGAGAAAGGTAAGACAGAAAACACCCTGGCCCCAACTAATGCGTCAGGAAAAAGCTCCAAAAGGAGCGAGAGATGGGCGAATTTCCGGTACTCAGGCAACTGGGGAATCTGTGGTGACCATCAGATCCCGGCCCTGAAGGGCTGATGCTACGTTGAGGCCTCGCAGGATAGTGAACTGAATGAGGAAATCAGGGATTCTCCAAAAAGGAAGGTGCCTTCTACTTAGCACCCCCCCATGTCATTGCATGGATGTGCAGAGGAAATGTGCAAGAGAGTAAGCAGGGAAAAAAGAAAGGGGGTTAAGATCTTCTCCTCTCTCCCACCTCACCAGAATGTAAAAGAATGTACAATCGACCCCCATCTGATCAGTCTCTGCAAAACCAGTTCCATGCCCATGGTGACATCGCCCACGCGGCCCTACTCGCCCCCTCATCGGAGGAGGGGCAGGAGGTAGGTTTCCGGAAGCTGCGTGACATCAGGGCTCCCCCCCTACATGGGCACCGAGACCCTACCCCCTGGGAAAACAGTGCCTCAGGGAGAGGGACTCTGATCTAGAACCAAAGTACAAGTAAAAAAAAACCCCCGGAAGGGGTGATATGGGACACATCTGTATCCTATAAAAAGGGACAAACCGTCCATCGCTGATGTGGAGAATTGGACACGGCAGTGGAAAAAAAAGCCGTCTAATTCAATCACCCATGATGCGACGCTCACGTCCGCTGACCTGTCATCATTAATGTTGCCGAGCATTAAGTCCGGATACGGCTCGATATGCGGCGTTTGTTTTTTTCCGGCAACCAGAATAAGAAGCAGTCATCTTCTTTTTTTTGCAGGACACCAGGCCTGCCCGTTCAGCGGCAGTTTTTTTTTTTTTTTTCTTTTTTTTGGGATTTTAAGAACGCTAAACAGGGAGTGCGACGCGCAGTGGTCCTCTTGCAGCCTAGCCGTATAGCGAGTGGCCGGTCCTTTTTACAGCACCGATACAATGCCGACGTGGGTTAATTGAATTAGAAATGGGGAGGTGTCCTGATCTTAGATGTCCTCATAAGGGTACACAGGAACGTCATCTAAATAACACAATGGTCCCCAGTCCAAGTGGGACCCATGAATGTCTCTTTATGATGACAAGCGCTATCTTTTTACTAGTCGGCAGGTGGTCTTTTGGAGGGGCTTCAATACTGTCACGAGGCCCCAGACAGGGGAGGGATCCAGAGACAAACTGACTTATAACAGCTCGGGTTGATAGCATTGCAAGTGAGCGCTCGCCTGTGAGATGTCCACATCCGGCACACCCCAGGCCCACGCGGGATTCACCTAACATAGGGGTAAATTTTTTGTTGGTGTGCTGTTGTTTACAGGTTCTTTTCTCATAACTTTATTTGTTGGTTGTTGTTGTGTGGGAAAAAAATAAAGTGTGCAAAAACCGGGTCCCATGTCATTCTTGGATGGGTAATTATTTATATTAGTGTAAATATTGTATAATAGTGTGTAAAGGCCCCGCTCACATGAGACGTTTTGCCGCGGTTCGTCGGGCGCTTTTGTGCGGCGCATCTTCCCGCGACCAATCCTTCGTACCGGCCCTCTCGCCACAAACTCGCATCTACCGACAACACCGCGTGGCCGCCGCGCCTGAGAACTCCCTGTCAAGAATTGCAAGACCCTGCGGCGTGTGGAATATTAACGCGGGTTTCCCATACGAATACCATGATAATAAACAAGGCGCAATTTGGATGTGGTTTTGGCAGCGGAAACCGCGTCGGAACCCGTGGCCATAACCGCGGCCAAATTCGTCATGTGAACAGGCCCTAAATATTGTAATTTGTGTAAATATGTTAATATGATCTAATTGGTTTTAGTGGCAGAGAGATGTCGTTCAGGACCAGTGTTAGTTAAGCCATGTTGAGGTGCATGTACTATGTACTGGTTTTTGTATTTTTTACGAAGTGTTGTACTATATTTATTATTATTTATATATGTTTTTTAAAATTTGATAAAAAGAATTAAAGATATAGTTTAGGTTCATTAGACGAATCAGTAACAGTTTGTTTACACAGTGACTCCATAAATCACATTCTGTTTACAATCCATTAACATGAGGCTTTTGAACTCATTCACTCATCAAGTTACAATCTAACACCTGTTCTGTGTAACTTAGCATCTGCAATGAAAAAAAAAAGAAATTCTTATCAGATCCCTCTAATGTCACAATAATATTAACCTTCTAATTTATCTGTCTGATTCTTCCACTGGAGAACCATAAAAAATACTTACCAATTGCAAATAGTGAAAAGGCCACCGTCCTCCACCTCGTACAGAGCGGGCCAATTAAAGAATACAAAGTACCGGCCATCTAGCGCTATCCCTCCCCCGATCCATCACCCATACCATTCCCCCGCGCAGACCAACCCCACGCCCCCGCCCAGGACTTCTTTGATTTTTTTTTGTTTATTTGTAGATATGTCGTGCACCGCCCCCGGCCAAATCCCACAAGGCCTCCCCGCTAGACCTCCAGTACACACCCAACTCACGGCCAACCACCCTCTTCACCTATCTTTGCTCCCCATCGTTGACCACTCCTTCTGGCTGCCGCGCCATCCTGTCACACCACCCAGTATACGGCACCCCGTCCACCCATTCCCAATGCCACCCTCCCGGACCAACCCCCACCCATCCGCCTGCACCCATAGGACCTGTGACCCACCCCCCCGCACACTAACCTTACGTCCTCCTACCCCAGAGGTCCAACCCGCCCATAAACCCTACCCTCCCAGAGCCCCCTCCCCTTGACTACCCACCACGTTTTCCATACGTGGCTGTTACATTTATCTGGCCGGTAATGACGATTTTCAAGGCTGCGAGGATCCCAGCTCCGCTCTGCTTTGTTCTGTTAATGGCCACAAAAGGGAAAAAGACTAACAACAAAAAATGTTTTTGCAAATTGCATTGAAATACCCCGCACTGTGGTTAATAGGCCCCCCCCCCGTTTTATTACAAGTCAGTGTTCATTATGTGGCGACAAGTGCAGAACTCCCAGAAAGCCGATCGGCCAGATCAATGTTACAGCTTCGATTCTCACTCATCTCTCTCATAACAGGAAAAGCCAGCTGACTATGGAAGTGGAGATAACTCCTATCATCTTATATGGTCAATGAGGAGGCAGCTGGGTGGGTTAATCTCTCTGTACAAAAGCACTTCACATCACAAATTTGCAAAAAAATACTGTTGATATTGCATTCAAATATCCTTGCACCCCCTGATATTGTTCGCAATGTAAGCACGCTTATAATTTAATCATTATTCCAGTACACTTCCATTCTTTTATAAATCTTGCAATTGGTTGCCTTTTGGTATCTACAAACATCATTCAATTAAAAACTTGGAAAACAACAATAATGAAAGAGTTGTTCAGTTTTTCTTAGTAAGCTTAGTATACATTTTGGCATTGATTGTCCTTATCTAGGTTACTTGATCGGATTGAATATTATTATATGCATTTATGTCATTGTACAGGAGTTGTTCTGGTTCACTATGGCACAATATAATAAGTCATATACATTGAGTGTAATATACAAAGGATATAGAAAAAAAAGGATAAACATATGGAAAAAAGGAGAGCACTTAAACCACTTAGGGAATAATAAAAGTTATCATCAATCAGCCCATGTTACACCTTCAATTGTCCAATAAGAATTCCAAAAATGGTGTTCAAACATATTCAACTTCTTCAATAAATATATGGATGCTTGAAGAAATAGTCAAAGTCCCGAAATATTGGACTAGTAGCTAATGTCAGTCAAATGCTGTAGAACCACCCAATGTCCGGAAGCAGGAAGTGGTAGCATGAAGCTGTAGAAACTGACCACAGGCTGAACAGGAAGTGGGAGCCTGAACTGTAGAACGAACCACAGCCTGAACACAGATTGAGGAGCCTGAAACTGTAGGGCCGTGTTCACACGGCTTATTCCCGATGGATTTGTGCACCGTATTGAGCTCACAAATCCGCCGTGATAAGGGCGGATGGGGGCGGGGCCGGAGCGCCGCGGGGCGCCGCTCCCGGCCCCATAGACAATGCATTGTTTCCGGCGCGTCCGCGCCGTAAATAATGTGCATGTGTCACTATCTCCGCCCCGCGGGCGGAATTCGCCGAGCGGGAGGAGCACGATATCCATCCACTGTTCTCTAATGAAGAGCAGTGATTACCAATTGCTTGCCCTCGCGGATTGGCCCGAACTGCAGTGAAAATTCCTCTCGCAGTAACGAGCCCAATCCGCTGCAGATAAGCCATGTGAACGAGGCCTAGAACTGTCCCACAGCCTGAAGAGGAAAGTAAAGGTGTGAAGATGTAAAACCAATCACAGCCTGGACAGAATTGAGAGCCTGAAGCTGTAAACCAACCAAAGCCAGAACAGCAAGTGTAAATCCTGAATCAGTAAGAACTGAACTACAGCCTGATCAGGAAGTGGGACGCCTGAAAGCTGTAGAAAACTGACTACAGCCTGAACAGGAATTGGGAGCCTGAAGCTGTAGAACTGACTACAGCCTGAAACAGGAAGGGAGTCCCTGAAGATGTAGAATAGGCCTATAACCTGATCAGGAAAGTGGAGGCCTGAAGCTAAAGAGCCACCCTCTAGCCTGAACAGAAGTGGTGAGCCGAAAGCTTAGACCTCCATAGCCTATCCAAGAAGTGGTAGCCTGAAGCTGTAGAACCCTCCACAGACAGGAAGCGAGGCCGCAGTTCTAGAACTGAACCACAGCCTGAGACAGGGTGATGGAGCCTGATTCGTAAACCACCACACAACCTGAACAGGAAGGGGTGACTGATAGCAAGGTGTTGGTGGTGTAGGAGAAGATTAGTTTCAGTGAAAAACAGCCAGAAGGGAAAACTTCTTTAACTCTATTAATAACACAGAACCGCATGTTCCTTTTTCTGGGAGGCAGTCACTCTCACTCACCCTCACTCCACCCCTCCACTCACCCTCACTCACCCTCACTCACCCTCACTCACCCTCACTCACCCTCAGCTTGTAGTAACCTTATAACTTACAAACCTTGTTACTTGTCTTTTTACCCCCACTGCAGCAATGAACGCACATAACACAAACCGCCAGAAATTAACCACTCACCTCTCCACAAAAATAGGTCCCCCCCCTCAGCTGTCACTTCATTAAATAAACAAACATCAGCATTAAAACAAAATATTTGTAACATCTAAGGAGAGGAGGGTGAACTGCAGCTCTGACCCTATGGGGGTCCCCAGATCAAATTGCCCATGATAAGGACGGACGACCAAATAACTGAGAAAAGGAAAAAGCGACCCTGACCCACCAATTGTACCAACCCAACTGTATGCAGAGAACTTTCACTCCTTAAATGGCTGTCTCCACTACATTGATTCAATCTCATCCTCAGTTATCTGTTTCCTGGTTTTCATTTTGAATTCCGCGGCGATTTTTACTGGCTTTTCTACAGGCTGCATGTAGAGTCCCAGGTCTGTCATGCTATGGCACCAGTACTGACAGCCTATCAGGAGAGATAAGAACAGTCTGTAGCTATATCAACAGTGCTTGCAGCCTATCAGGAGAGATAGAACAGGTCTGTAGCCTATAGCAACCATGCTGGGCAGCCTATCAGGAGAAATGGAACAGGCTGTAAGATATAGCAACCATGCGTGGCAGCCTACTCAATGAGAGATCAAACAGATCTCTAGCTATAGCGACCAGCGTTGACAGCCTATCAATAAAGGTTGAACAGGTCTGTAGCTATAGCAGCCAGCGCTGGCAGCCTCAGGAAGATCACACAGGTCTGTAAGCTATAGCGACCTGAGGAGCTAATAGCCGCCCAAACAAGAGGGGAAAGCTAGGAATAGTAAACCATTGTTAATGAACATATATTACAAAGTGACTTGTTTTTTTGCAAGCATCTTTAACTATAAAAAAGCAGCAGGACCCCTGTAGGAGACACCCCTTTAAGCACCGTAGACCCTGCAGTTCAGGGCGCACCCCATTTATCTAATTGCGTGCGCTCTGTGATATACCGTAAAACTGAAACATGTTTCCATAAAGAAAACACCGTCTATACTCACCTGAATGGCGCTTTGTAATGACGCTCTTCCAGGTAATAGTGGGTCTACAGATATATTCACAGTATATGCCAGGACTCGAATTGGCACGCAGTAAATGGCACTGCCAGCAAATTGCACTGTTAGTCCATCATGCCAGACTCGTCCTCAACACCTGCCGGGAACGCTGCGATGCCTTGTGTCAGGAAAGTTTCAAAATCATGAAAATAGAGAATAAAATTTGAGCAGGGCAGCTGGCAGAATCCCTGACCAGAACGCTCATTGTAATGTGCAAAGTTTATGTAGAACATCCACAACCTGCCGGCTGCGCTGTTCCGGGGAGACATCTGGAGGCCATCATCTCTCGTACAGTCAGAGCCATAATGCTGTGATTTCATGTGTCGGCTGGGAAGTCTCCGCTCGCATCTGCTTCGTTTTCTGGGTCTTCGGTATAAATATTGCCGGAGCCTCCGACTGGAATACATGGGACTCCGCAATCCCGGAATGATGCAATTGTTTCCTATGTTACAATTTATTTTCCTACATGATACAAAGTAGAAAGTGAATCTATAACAATCACTCCTCAGACACTTTGCTGCAGTATTTTTGCTTGTAGAATCAAAGGCCGAGCTTAAAAGGGTTTTGCACCAAGTACACTTGATTGGGAATCTTGCAAATTAGATAATTCACATTTTCACCATTCATCATTATTGTTTGTTCATTTTTTATATCGACAAAGTTGAAATCGGAAGGTTTTTATGGTGATCGAAATTTTCCAGATCAGCGAAAAATTAAGGTTAAATCCTGAAGCATCATCTATTAAGATCGCGACCTTTTCCGGTGCTTCCAGTAATTTTGGCGGCCAGCAAATCAGATTACAGAATAGACATGGTGAGCTGGGTGTGCGAGTCATGACGGGGATTTTTTGGTTGGTTGGGCTGGAAAAAATCACATGACCTCGTTTTACATAGAACAGCTTTTTCCTGTTTCACCCTTAGTTCTCTCAGCTTATAGGATAGGACCTGCGCTCTGCCTGTGGTCAAACAGCTCAGCAAAAAATTTAGTTATTTTGCAAGAGAAACCTCTACTATTAGCTGTGATCCTTTCCAAATTTATTAGATTAGAGATTTGAAGATTTTATGTAGTTAGTAGAGAATTTTAAAGCAGCATCTCCGCGAAAAATTCAGGCGGTGGGAGCGGGGGGGGGGGCCCCCGGGGGTTAACACAGACAAGCTCTATTATAAAAACACGGGATAAATTCCCCAAAGGGACTTAGTGTGACATTTTTGGGAATTTTTTTTTATTATTAAAAAGTTTGCTATTGAAATTTTTCCTGGTTTTGGGGGCAAGCCTGAATTTTTTTGGAAAACATCATTTCTAGTAATGCAGGTCTCTTTGTTAGCTGAAAAAACTACTTTTATTATCAGTTACTTTTTCGTTAGGTTTTCAGTTTTCCCCATTACACCTTGACTGTTGATATACCCCCTTGCACTTAAATTACAAACCGAATTTGTGTCGCACAGGTTGTTTGTTGCCAAAAATACCTTTTGTACGACGAAAAAATCACATTTAGTGTTTTTTGACTTTGCGAACCCCAGCATTGTTCATTGACGCAGCATCAGTAAATCCTAAAACAGCAATTTATTTTCACCACGGGTAAATTAAAGGTGCAAAAAATACCGTTTATTATCCCAAAACAACGTTACGTGTTTTTTGCATTTTTCCCCATCAGTTTGTTGATGAGCCACCTTGCATTTAAATTTTTGAATCCAGAAATTTTTTTTTGATTAGGGGGATTTGGAATAGCTGGATTTGCCGTTTTAAAAAGAGACTTTCCAAAAAATTCCATCCCTTTCTAAAATTTTTTATTTTTCAAACTGGGGGAAAATCAGGTGGTAACAGCAAAGAGGGGGGTAGACATGGGGGTAGAGGTACGGAAAAGGGTCTCCTTTCCCAGTGCTGGCGAAAAACCGCTCCCCACGGAGTCTTTTTCAGGCCGTGGGCCTTCTCGCTGGGTCAGGGCCCCTGTGAATTAAGTACGAACATCGCGCCAATCTGTCCTTCAGGGGTTAATGAAACCCTGCACTAGCGTTTCCCCCCTCGTCCCGCAGTCACGGCACAAATGTCGTCATCACATCTCAGCATCTTCCAACATGAAGACCCCAAATGTCAACTTTGTCCCCCCATTTTGGGGATAATCCATTTTTCTGAAGACCTTTTGATGACAAAATGCGGTTGGGTCAGAAGGATGTTAAAAGATAAAGGGCCAAAAAGGATGATTTAGTCTGCTCTGACGCCCAGACTGATGCCTCACAGGAGGTGAAAAGGGAAGCCGGTCAATCGGCAAAAATCCCGGGCGGTCGGCAACGCCCTTGCAAAGGGCCCCCTTTCTTGTAGCCCCCAGCTTCTGGAGCAGAAAGTCGGCGAAAAGTCACCCGTGTTGAGATGATTTATGATGACGACATTGGGTCCATCCTGGTCTTTTTCCCCCAGAATTGCTTGCAAGCGCTTTTTATAGTGGGCGAGGAGGAAAAACTTGGGGGGGAGTGTCAATACGGGTCCCGCCCCAAAAAGGGAGAGGGCGGTCACGAAGTCCCTTGATAGATTCCGCCAGCCCGGTCAGCGCAAACCCCCCTCCTCGCTTATCGCCCTCAAAAGGTCGGACCCCTTTAAGCCTGGGGTTTTTTTGAGCAAACCCTATTACAAGCGATGTCTATGCCGCCTTTGCCGTAAACGTAGTAGAGGCAAGAAACCCTTTAAATGGTTAACCACCCCCCAACATGTTAGTCATATCAGCGAAAGCAGAGTTGAAATGGGGGAAAAAACTTGGCCAAAAAAGGCCAACCGCGCCGGGGCCTCCAACCCCTGTCACACCCCCGCCCGCCCCCTCCGCCCCCCAACTTCCTCACTGCCCTTCTCTCAGAGTATGATCAGGGATCGCCCCCTTCGCCTCCACCGTCGCCCGAGTCCACCAGCACCCCCAGAACCCATCCCCCCCCTTCTCCCTTCCGCCATTTTGACACCCCCGCACGCCCTTTCGCGGCCAGTCTAGCAGCCCCGCCCTTTGTTTTTCCCGGTTTGGGAGAGAAAAACACTTTAACCCAAACCATCCCAAAGCCAAAAGCCCGAAAGTCGGAAATTTTCAGGGTTTTGGCCTTGGAAAAAAGTTGCCTTTCCGTTGGTGGAACAATGGGTTCCCCACGTCAGGCCCCCCGTTCCCCCCAAAACCAGGCGAGCAGGGATTTCTTTGCCAGAAAAGCCTCCCTGCCCCGGCCAGCCACGTGTTTTAAAAAAAG